>VXAV01000221.1:54621-97214 GCA_013399715.1 Alectura lathami
GGGATAAATAATTTTTAGTTAAAGATGTTTACTTTTAAAATACCATTATTATAATTTGAATTAAACCCTAAATTATGACTAAAACGGCTTCATTTCACACCTCAGAAATAGTAATTGGATTAATGTTCTGTGAGGCACTGTGAACAGAGATATTTGCTTTGTGCATAAAAGCTTAAGAGGGGCATTAGCTCAGTGCTTGGCTGGTGCAGAGTCTGAGTTATTTCAGCAGTTCTAAATCCAGGTGGCAAATTCTGTCCACAGGATGGATTTCAATCATTTATGAATGATCCTCTTCTACAACAGCTGCAGACAGGTAAATCGCTGGGCAAAAAGCCTTCAGCTGGTGCGCAGCTGGGTTTGGCAACTTTGCATCGTTTGACTGAGGTGAACGGACCTCATCTTCAGTCTGTCTGATGCTTTACTCTGAGGGTCATCACTGGAGTTGGACAGCAGTCCCAAAGCGGAGAGGATGGAACACAAAACAGCTCTTACAAGCCTCAGACCTCAAAAGAAACTGAGACAACGTTTCTGTGGTTCTAAGTGCAAAGTCTGCTATCCAACTTTCTTTTACAAGTAGTCACTTAGATCTCCTAGCTGTTCTTCTAAGTTGGAACTCTTAATGTAACCGTGTTTTTCCTAGGGTTTTATTATGAATTTTGCTGCCCCACAGCTATGGTTATTACTGACCTGTCCAGTCTCTTGCTGTGTCTGCCCTTCAACAGCAATGCTTGTCAGCATTTTCCCGAGGAATACACTGAAGTTTTGAAGGGAGAGGGGATCAGATACCTCAGGAGATCACCACTGGTATTCTCCTTCTTCATTCCTCTTGTGAAAAATGAGCAGCCTCCCTTCACTGCTCCCTTTCACTCTTCAACATCAGGCCTAGGAAGCAAATAGGGAATCTGCTAGAACTTCTGTTTCTAATACCAGGAAATTTAGAGCTAAGACCCAGGTAAACCTGATGTGGATGTGAGGGCTGACTAGAAGTGAGGCAGAATTGATCCTGCACTGCCTGGATGAGAGCAGCATATACCTGAACAATGGGGAGAGAGGACCACAGTGAAGGTAGAAGTCAATCCAGATTCAGTTTGTTTGTTTAGGAAGTCTAGCAGACATGTGGGAGGAAAACAGTTAAAAAAAAACAAGACAGACTGAACATTAAAATTGTACACTGCTATGTTTTGATTTAATACTGTGTGTGTTAAATTTCTCAGTTTGGGGATGTGACTCAGGAGTTTGGCTCTCCTGAGGACAACTCTCAATACCTGAGTAGATCAGATTAAAGTTTTTCTGGAATTTAAAAATGCCATGTGTTTCTAGGGACAGTTTTAGAGCTGATGACTAAAGAAATTTCCTGGGACCAGTTGAGCCTCATTCTTACTGTTCAGATTAATGGACTCACAGCAGAAAATTGATGTTCAAATGTTATAGACAAGGTTCCTCTAGACTGATTTAGGCTTCAGTTGCTCTGGAAGACTTGCTAATGTAACGCATCCATCTACCGCTTCAGTAGCACCTTCAAAATACGTGATGGATGGTAGGAACACAAGTACTGAGCACTGAGCTATCCCACCAGCTGACACCGTTCATGCAATATCCATTTCCAGAAGCTCTTTGTACAGATGGTTAGTTCTTGTGAAAAAGCTACACGCCGGTGTAAGGAAAGTAGCAATAAAGTCCATTGTCTTTACAGGTAGTAGGAGCATAAATGGGACCATAGGTGGGCTGTGCATCCTCTGGATAAGGAAGGAGGCTTTCAGGGAGCTGCAGAAGGAGATTTCTGATGGAAATTCTGGGATCTGCCATCTTCCAGCCCACACCTAACATGTGTTTCTTGTTTTTAATAGTCCTGTCCTTTTTTTTTTTTTGCATTTTCAAGTTTAGAGTGCTCTGCTGCTTCTGTGTCCTTCTTGGCCCTTCGCCATCACTGTTCTAGTATGTACAACTCACTCCGAAAGCTCTTCATCTTTCCACTGTCCAAATGCCCTAGGTCTGTACTGCATTCTGGCAAATGTTATAAAGAGAGTTTGGAAGCAGTAGCATGCCAAGCTACATGAAGTTTTATTTTTATCAATTTAGCATTTAATTTTAAAAGGCAAAAGAATTGCAGCTATCAGATTTTTGAATAAATATTTTTAATGTAATTTTCTTGGATAATGTTCACATTATATCAAAATAAGTGTTTGATTTCAATGTCACCAGGATTTGACTCCTTTAAGATAAAACATTTCCTAGTTCAGTGTTTACATGCTGGAAGCCAACCAAAATATTATAGTTACATGGCATAGAGTTATACTTCACAGTTTTAAGTTTCCCTTTTTTTTCTCTGTGTTGGAGATTGGCACTGTAGTTTTAGTGGTGTTTCTTCCCTAGAGTAACGTCCAGTCTTGCTGTAGCCTTTCAATAGCAGTTTTCTGCTAAAGCAGAGTGCTACTTGTCACTAAGTGCATGTGGATATAAACTGAACCAGCAAATCAGGACTCTAAAAGACGAGAGAGTGAGAGAGAAAAAAAAAAAAACAACTCTGTGCAAGGCAATTAACACTGAGAACTTTACAAAATGAGAAAATGGTACTTCTTGGGAGATGGATTGGATGTACAAGCCGATTTGCTGAGATGTATTCCAGGTAGCGCTGAATGAATGCACCTGAAAGATTTTGTAGTTTTTCACTGCCTGCTACATCATTTAATCAATTGCAGTGATGAAGAGTGACAGTAAAGGCACATTCAGTAAAACTGATGTGAAAATGTGCACATATGTGACACATATGGCAATTATGAATATACCAGAGGTTACTGTGTGCTGTTACTCCTCTGTCTTATGAGAGAAGATGGAAACAAAGTTTGAATAAAAAGAATAGTGGGATTTAGTCCATTTCCTGCCAGTGTACAAACATCTGCATTGCCATTATTTAGCAAAATTACTATGTGTTGTCCAAGACCCGTGTTTGGCAGCAATGGCCAGGGAACCCTCAGGTAGTGTTCGGAGTTTTGTGTATGTATTTTTTTTGTGACATGAGCATTATAGCTGTGATTATTTTAAAGACTGGGCAGTTTTGGAAAAGTTGACTGATGGGTGACTTGTGTGCATAGAAAGAAGGGGAATTTTTATCGCCTAATACTGAAATTGCCCTGACGTGCCTTGCATGGAGAATTTTTTACCACAGGCTTCCGGGCTGCAGGCGTAAATGGCACAGCCCAAACGTTCAGCTTCGAAGGGGAGTTTTAATGACAAACTGGGTGTGCAAGGTGAGGGGAAAATTGTAGAGCTCAAAAAGTCAGCCAGACCAAAGCCAGATGCTGAGGGCAATGAGAGTAGCAAGGAAAAAAAGAAAAAAGAAGCACATTTCTCCTATGTACAAATTGATGCCGGAGTAGGGAATGTAATCCCCATCACCATCCCCCAGGGTACTGCACCCAGAGCAGTTCTGGGGCCCAAGTGATTTTTAAAAGGCAGCTGCTCAGAAGGGAGAAGCCAGGTGAGGGCCGTGGTGGGCGGTTGTGGGTGCTGCAAGGCAAGGGAAGGCCGAAGGCCGGCTTCCACAGTATGGCTTCCTCAGGGCTGGGCTGGCTGAAGGCCTGTTGCCGGGGTTTGTGCTTTGGCCTTCACTTGGCTGGCGGTTTTCTTCTTTCCCCATCTGTCATGAGACCTCAGAGAGATTCTTTCCCCCCTTAAAACCTCAGTTTTTCTGTCAGATTTAGTTGAAATCGCCCCAGGGGATCAAAAGTCCTTAGCAGGGGATTGAGGGATAGAAGGATAGCACAACACTGTAAGCTTCATTTGCTTAGGAAACCGGGCCAAAGGCAATATTAAATAATGCTGTAGGGGCTCGTGGCACAGGTGGCTCAGGTAGAACAACTTAAAGAGGAAAAGGTGTTCTTTGGATTAAACAGGGCGGATTCCTGAGGTGAAGCAGCACATATTCGTATGATTAAGGACTGTATCATAATGCTTTCACATAAAAGGGAAAAATAAGTTTCCTCAGGCATGGAAAATTCTTCTCGGCTCTTTTATTTCCTAACTTCAAAATGCTCGACTACAGCTAAATAACTTTTTAACATTTTATGTGTGTGTGTGTGTGTGTGTGTGTGTGTGTGAAATGCATGCATCAAGCACAGCAACTGCTGAAGTGTGAATTTATTCTTAAATAGAATTGACTCCTTGTATTAGTATAGGTGCCTTGGGAGTAGAAGTATTTCTATATTATCATCATCTATCTTTTGAGCAAGAGACAGATATTTTTACCTTGGCAATTGTGGTAGCAAGGTGGAGGCAGTTTTACAATAATCTGAATATATTTCAGGTGTGCAGTTCATTGTTGTACCTAATGAATAACTGCGTGCCTGAGTGGGTGGCTGGAAAATAAGAACCTCTCGGATTAGATGAAGAAGGTGAAACGTGTTACATTTCTGCGCATAATGTATCCGCTAATATTCCGATTTGTCTGATAAAGTCACTGTTAAATGCCATTTTTAATGCATGTGATGGCAATCTCAAACACTGATTCCAAGAAAAAAAAGTCCCTACGTTTTAGAAACCAATACAAGCGTTTCATTGAATTAAGCCAGAAATCAAATTATTTTCCAGTCACATTTCTCCTGTGGTCCCTGTGGTGCTGTAGGCAGAGATGCATAATCAATCCGTGGTGGAACAGCAATTGGCACAGGTGGTAACACGGCCACTTACTGACAGGGGAACACAGGATTTCTTCTGCACCAAGTATCTTCCAACACCTTTGGTCTGCAGCTGCTCCACATGGGTACTACATACAAGCTAGCAAATGCTTTGCTCACACGCAAAACTAGCAGCAAATAATCAATAGCAAAACAAGGACCAGGAGCACTGAGGCAAATGATGGAGCATGATACCAAGAGACTGCTGTGGAAATGGTTTTGCCGACAACAGAGAGTCTGGGGTACAAGCCATAAGCAGTAACTTCAGTCACTCATTCAGTGCAGAGAGACCTGCAGGGATTTCTTTCTTCAGCCCTCTCTCCCTATGGACAACAAAAAGGGATCCTTCACTTGTAAGCAACATTTTGCATTACTAAAAGTTATGTGAAAGGAAAAGAAACATTCCCTGGAAATCATGTATATGATTCACAAATCTGTTTGGCATTGACTTAGATGCTTTGTGTTTCTTTTTTTGCTAGATATTTTTGATGTAAAATACAGAACAAGATACCTGTAAATCACTTCTGAAGGAGCCCTATGGCTTGTAGTTTTTCCTGACCACATACAATTCCAGAACAATTTCATTCAGTGTATGTATATCCTTCCACTGCTTGTAAGCAGTAAGATCATCTAATTCAGCATTGATTGCTGCATATTCACAAATGGTGCCTTTCAGCATTCTTATTTGTATAAAAAAGCAACACTTTTAGTGAGAAGAAAAAAATAGAGTATGACAATGACAATAAATTAAAGAAGCTGTTCAGTTAAACAGCTTCAAAATTAAACATTTAAATTTTGTGAATAAATCTACATCTGACATCTGATACCCAGAGCATCTCTTGACACAGTTCGTGTATCTTCAAGCTTGGGAGATAAATCCAGTTGTAAAAGTAAATGTCTGCAGCGAGTGAGTCCTGGGAAACGGACAGCGCAGCGGCAAACCAGATATGCTGTTTCTTGGCTCTCAGGTCCCATGTGAGCAATTAACGACAAAGTAGCCTTAATAAATAATGCTGGTTTCGATGTGTGGTCTCTCTTACCAAAATAAGCTTTCTCCAAAATAAATACACATATACTCTTGCTGGAGTAAGTTTAAACATATTGCAACATTGATCTTAAATGTGTTTCTCTGGGACAATAGAACACAGGGTGAGGGATGGGAAACAGGGGAGAAGAATTACGATATAAAACAAGGCTGGTGCCCAGGAAACATGTGTATGATACAACAGAGACTGACAGCCCTACTGAAGACCTTTGTGTTTTATTGTTGGTTTAGAGCATGCTCTCTCCTATGTCATAGTTTCCTTGGTCACAGCAAAAATGTGCAAAATAGCTAAATCTCAGTCCTGGGAGTGGGGGGACAGGTGTTTTTTAAGCAGAGCTAGATTTAGCATTTTCAAAATCTCAGATCTCCCTTTTATCTCAGACACTGCCATGATCATGCCATTGTGCAGAAACCGTTACTTAGGGGAGGGACTAGTAAACTGGTGTTTGTAGGTGAGTCTGATGTACTTTGAATTTCAAGAGGTGTGTGTGGGAAGGAGAAGGAAGATCTTTAGATCATCCTTGCTTCCTGTGATTGATACCCAGCTGCTACCATCTTTGAATCCTGGTTTATATTTTTAAGGTTGCCTGTGGGGAAAAAAAAAAAAAAAAAAAAAAAAAAAAAAGGGAGACAGAAATCTGATTTTAAATGAGATGCCTGTCACTGTAAGGTTGCACTTGAAATAAATTGCAAGTTCAATGTATATTACCATAAACCTCAGAATTTTCCCAGATATTCTGGAAAGGCTGGAAAAAGAAATGGGTGCCTGGGGCCCAGCTTAGGCATCTGTTTGCCATATGTTTTTACTAAGGAAATGAAATAAAATGTTAGAAAATCTGCAAAAGGAGGCACCAAACTAAAAACAGCACGGCTTACATGGAGACTGGACAGCAGGGGCTTCCTGGGCTCAAGATGCAGTGCAGCTAATGCAACCTTTACTAAGTGCCTCTGAAGCAGTGGTGCTGTCCTCACAGAAGCCACATCTGATCCTTGGATCTCCACCTATCCCAGAGTATGGAGCAAGACTATGGGCAGGTACAGGATAGACCAGAAACATCAGCAAGTTAACAGCTACAAGTGTATGAGGGGAAGGTGTCAGGCGTGAAAAGAAACATGTCAGGAGTGACGCTTGGTACAGACTGGCTTGAGATAACCCTAAGAAGCAAAACGTCAATTCTGACCGATACAGACACTGGCAGTGAATTAAAGATAAAATCTGTACACTCAGCTGGATGAGGAACCACTGGAAAGATCATAGAATCATAGAATCATGGGATGGCTTGTGTTGGAAGGGACCTCAGAGATCATCTAGTTCCAGCCCCCCTGCTGTGGACAGGGCTGCCAGCCACGAGCTCACTAGATCAAACTGCCCAGGAACCCATCCAGCCTGGCCCTGAACACAGCCAGGGATGGGGCAGCCACAGCTTCTCTGGGCAGCAGCACATGGGAAAAGTGACTGAAGAGAGGCCTCTGTGGAAACTGTGGAAATAAAAGAGAAAATAGATCAACAAACAGGAAACATTGCGGAAATTAGAACATAAATATATGCACATCTGCATATAAAACCTATACACAAAGCCTACTAGATCTACCAAAATCTAAACCACCATGTGCTTCGGAACACTAACAGTCCTCAATATTATTGCTGTGGCTAGTGACGGTTTTGCTCGGCTCTTGCATTTGAGCTGGTGAACTGGGTAGCTCCCTCGAAGCCAACGGAGGCAACAGTTTGCACCAGACAGAGGATCGGGTCTTGCCTGTTTGCATGCAACCTTTGTCAAGCTGGTGCTTAAAGAGATGCCTCTGCCGGTGCACGCAAATACAGTGACTGGTTGGGTCCACAGTACAGTATCAGCATAGGTGTTAGTAGGACTGGATGAATTATTCATCGTAAATACAGACTGGGGTAATCTTAGCTTTTGTTTGTTTGTTCGCATCATTCATTATCTTGTCTTGATTTCCCATGATAAAATGATTTTCAGAGTCCTCACTTAAAGATTGAGAAGGAATACATTGTCTGTGACTGTGAGTTGTTAACTTTGACTATTTGGTGCTTGGGGTGTATGATTGGTCACTCCAATTCTTCTGCTCCAACATTGTTTATTGGAGTTCGGATACAGAATTAGAGCATTATTACTAACGATTAGTGAACGGAACATATTCTTAATTATGCATCAATAGACATGTTTGTATCTGAGAACTCAGCTGAAAACAGACATTCGCAACACATTTATGTCAATAAAAATCAGAGATAAGGAATGAGACGGAGCATGACGATGGCAAGGGAAGGTGTGTTGAGAATTCTAATATGATTTCATAAACTTCGTTTTAGCACCATGTAGAATGTTCTAATTTTGGGTTACGGGGAACGCATTTAGAAGCTCAGGAGTGTCCTTCCTAAATCTGACTTATCTTTGGAGGTAGATCTAGAAAGTTTTTTATGAAAATATGATTTCCTCTCATTCAGAGCCAGAAAAAAAAATATCTGTCAGGCAACTTAGGCTGATCTCGTGCATAAAGATCATGAAAGTTCACCCTAAGCTCAGCCCCACAACTTCAGACACGCTGGTGCTGGCCTGGAGCCCTGGTCTGCCAGGACCAGGTTAGGCCTTGGATGCACCAAGGCTTGCATCCCCTGCAAAGGCAAGGACGTAACTGGCTACACGAGTTGCAACTGAATTGATGCTGGTCTGTAAGTGCTTCTTTGAGTCCCTGCTCTGAAGTTAGCAGGGCTGTATTTCTTACTCCTCAATGTATGTCCTCACATCTCCGTACAAATTGTTAATGTAGTCTTTTAATCAAGTGATTAAGATTGTTCTTTTTTATAAATTACCAGTTCTCCTTGCCTACAATCCCACTTGTCTTTGTATCCTGTGCACACTTTGTCAGTGGAAATGGTGTAGCATTGACAAAATCATTCACTAAAAAAATGAAAGGGACCAAGTTATGTCTTTTTAGTTCCCCATAATGGGATGGTCAAAATCCGTGGTCAAATAATTTGAAGACAAAGGCCTATGAATATACTGCAAGAACACAGTTGTCTTGTGAACCAGTGCAACAACTGTGATCAAAAGGAAAACTGGAGAAGATAAAATGAAGAAAGTTCATTTTGCAAGATCTATGTTCCCTGAAATTATTCTGGTTATTATTAATTGCACCTGAAGCATTCAATTCTGTGCTGCTTGGCTCCTAAATGAAACTTCACAGTACGTGTCCAGATTCAGCATCTGACTAACAGGGCTATATTTTCCTCGAACCCCTCTTTATTCTTTTTTTACAATTTGGATTTTGTTGGCAATTCAAAGACCTTAGGGATTTTTCCTCTTTTCCATGATGCTCGTTTCCCTCGAGGCTTCTTGATTTGTAAATGTGTAACTGCAGCCGACTCTGCATCACGCTTTTCTTTATTCTTGACGCCAGGCTTCCCATTCCACCTACAACATTTTATTGGGCAAGTTTATCCTCCTGCTTCGTTCTGAAATTGGGGAAGTAGTGATGAACACATCTGTCTTTTGTGAGCCTTTGTTCAAAATTTTGTTACCTGTTTGTAGCAATGGAGCAATATTTGCTGTAGATTCTTTTACTGTAATGTGTTTTTCGTATGTTCCTTCTAACTGTGATGCCCATTGATCTTTTCGTATATTGCTGTTTTCAGCAGAGTATGATTTTTACTTTTGCATGTTAGTGCCATTATCCATTTTTGCATTCTTCATATTTTGATTGCTAGTGTTTGACTAGCATCTCTGCATCTTCTATGTTTCACAAGTTCTTTCTTCCCCAGCATGAATTCTTCTCTACTTGCAGATTTGTGGTAGTTTTTTTTGATACCCACTAGAATGTTCTTGAAAAATTTCCAGTTCCTATTAATATTTCCCACATTAAATTGATGTTCCTAGCTTGTTACGACAACAGGTTTTTTTTTAAGCTTGGACAAATTGTCCCTTTCTGTTTCTAACTGCTATCACATTCCGTGTGAAGGAGGTAAACGCAAGCGGTTGTTATTGCTGGGAGCCAAATAAGGCAGGTCTGCGCTGTTTGAATGAGGCCCAGTGACTAACAAGTCTGCAATAAGACGTGTTATTTATTGTTGGTATTAAAATAGAGTGACATCCTCTACAGCAGTGGTCTCCAGAGCAGGGTGTGCCCTTCCCAGGGGATGCACAAAATGATCCGTGGGGGTGCGGGAAGAAAATATCAGGCCTTCAATAGTACATGGGTATGGTTTATAAATAAATGGAAATACATATATTGGGGGTGCATGCTCAAAAGTTTTTTTTCTGGTGGGTTGCACAATCAAAAATGTTTGGAGATGCCTGGTGAGTGTCTCCTTAGACTCTGCACACTGCATTCCCAGTTTCTCTTGGCCATTGACAGCCAGGACACTGGGGTAGATGGAGTCTCACTTGGAACTAGCACAGGAGTCCTTATGTGGGCGTAATCCACAGAATTTAACCCCTCGGTGACTGTGAACTGTCTGCAGTTTTCTAACCATGTATAGACTGTGATTAAAAAATACATTCCCCCTCTCATCTATCCTTCTAATTACAGCCTTCGAAATGGGCCGGCCATATGAATTGCTCTGCTAATTGAAAACAAGATCTCTTGTATGATTTTTTTTTTTTTTTTATTCACCTGTGCAGATTGGAGTCACACTACAGTTAGATCCTTTAAGCATGACATCATGCTGGTCAGTGAACCTGCTTTGGACTCCCCAGACTTGGATGGGTGAGACTGGCATCTCTTTACAGCAGAGGGGGCTGCAATCCGAGATCCAAAGCAGTAGCCCACAGCCAAGAGTTCTTATGGCTTGGACATTTCTAAGTCTAAAAATAGTATCAGGCTAGTATAAAACTAACATCTAGGCTATTAATTTAGGGCAGCCTGCTAGAACAGCTGCCCATTGATGCCTCACGTGCCTCTGCTCAAGTGCAGAATAGGCAATGGCTTTTGGAGGAATTACTTTTGTAGACCATCGTAGACCTATGAACCTGATGGGTTTTGCAGCCCTGGTTGAGTCTGATCAGAGCTGACATCCGTGTGTTTCTGTGAGAGCTGTGGGAAGGATGTGCTAAATATGTCAGGTTAGAGTCTCCCCAAGCAGTTTGACAATGGTTAGGCTGAGTGCAACATTTTGGAAAAGTGTGCTGACTCATGACACAAGAGAGGAAGGATATATATTTTTAAAGGAGTAGGCTAGTATGGTGGGATCCAGACTCGCTTCTTGACTTTTCTGATGTTCCCATGTGGCAGAAAGTATATCTCAAAAAGTATATAGATGTTCTGTCCATACAGCAATTACAACACTGTTTTTGTTTGTGTCACTTCATTAATTTTAAATGCCTTTGGAGCAGGGGGGGTCTCCAGTTATGTGTATGAAGATGGCTTGGCACAACAGGCCTCTTATTTCCATGGGGAGATCTGCAGGATGCTCCCGTGCAAATGATGTGTGGCAGTAATGGTCAGAGAAGTACCCACGGCTCTTCTTGCTCCCGTTTGGCATTAGGGCTATGCAGATCATAGAATCACAGAACCCCAGAATGGCTTGGGTTAGAAGAGGCCTTAAAGCCCCCCCCAGCCCCAGCCCCTGCCGTGGGCTGGCTGCCACCCACTGGCTCAGGCTGCCCAGCGCCCATCCAGCCTGGCCTTGAGCACCTCCAGGGATGGGGCACCCACAGCTTCTGTGGGCAGCCTGTGCCAGGGCCTCATCATCCTCTGCATAAAGAATGTCCTCCTAACATCTAACCTACATCTCCCCTTTTTTAGTTTAAATCCATTCCCCCTTCTCCTATCTCTACCTGCCTGTGTAAAAAGTCGCTCTTCCTCCTGTTTATAAGCTCCCTTTAAGTACTGGTAGGCTGCAGTGAGGTCCTCCCAGAGCCTTCTCTTCTCCAGGGTGAACAAACCCAGCTACCTCAGCCTTCCTTCATAGGAAGAGCACACACTGCATCAGGCACTGTGTTTTGCTTGAGCTGGAATCGTAATGTGCTACAGAAAATTGGGCAATGCTCACACCTAATAGCATTTCCTAGAAATTTTATTGGATTTCCTCGATTGTTTTTGCCCAGGCCAGCGGTGTGATTCATGTTGTGTTACATTCAGAATTCACAATTCCACCTCATGGGAAGAGATGCTGCTTTGGGGGCATGGAGTAAGATGTGCTTTCTTTCCAAAATCTAACATTTTGTAAGAATTTGAAGATTTCATTTCAGTTCATGACACCTGCTTTTTCAATTTCTCAAGCTCAGCCTTCCTCAATAACTTCCTTTTCAAGGTCTTTACTTTGAAGCCTCCTGGACAGCTTTCACTTCTATCTAAAAAGGCTGTGATTCTGTGTGCAGTGGATCCTGACTCTCTTTCCAAAAGGCTGTACTGCGCCAGCTTGCCACACTGCTGGAAAGGCTTTTCCTTGCGCTTGCCTCCAGCGATCAGTTTAAAACACAGCAACGGTGGCTCTGTAAAACTTGAACCTGGAGTTCTCCAGCCTCGAAATCTTATTTTCACCACTTACATTTGTTGCCCAACTCCTTAATTTCAAAGGGCCGGCAATCTGCGGGATTTTCCTTTAGAAATGAGGTGAAAAGCAGATGCCTGTGCTGAGCATTGCAGAGCCTTGTATGGCAGGCAGGAATCTTCGTGCAATAAAATCATGCGGGTGGAAATGCTCGACAAAAGTTGCAAAGAGCCCTGCCATGAGTTCGATGATGCTTTTTGAAATTAAGGGTACAGGGAACAAAATGAAGCCATGAAAATAAACTCCCCAAAGCTGGAGGGCTCTCGGTTCAAATTTCTCCAGAGTGTGGGTGCTACATTTTAAAACAACTGAGCCTTTCAGTGAAGGGCAGCAGGGAGTGTTTTCAAAAATTGGGCAAGCTGACACACTTCAGCCTTTCCTCAAAGAAAGGGAGGCAAAATATACACTTGAGAGGCAAAACTTTTTTCAGTAAATGCTTTCTTTGCATGTTCATGTAAGCCCAGCCTGCCATTTGTTGGAGCACAATGGTTTGCTTTTTACTTGAATGTCTAAATCCTTTGTGTGCCATTTTAACAAGTTATGCTGTTTATTTCAATAATTTTTCCTTATAAAATATAGTAATTCTGCTCTGCTTTCAATTAAAATCTCCTAAAAATATCCAGCAAATTACTGCCAAGACAGATTCTCTGTTCCTTCATATTATATGAGGCATTTTTCTGTTATTTAAGAAGACATTTACCGCGCATCATACAGGGTAAGGAGGTGGTGGTCACACTGAGAATTTAGTATTTGAATATTGGTTTTCTACCAATAATATGTAAAATTCTTTCTAAGTTAGAAACTGACAATAGGACTTCTCCTGTAGTCTCCTAATAAGGAGGCTCAAGGTGTGTCCATAATTTTTCTCTTGGAGTATAAGTGTACTCTAACTGGTCTTATTTAGTGCCTTCCTTTCCAAATCAGGGCAATAGCAGCATATTTTTTCTACTTGGTTTTACCTGGATTTCTTTGTTGTTGGGTGAGTGGTTTGAAAACTGTCTGTGACTCCTTCTCAAATCGGCCTCAGAACGGGGATCATGACTTTGCTCAGTAATGTTCCATTGACTGAGCACTGGCACAGGCTGCCCAGAGGCTGTGAAGCTTCCATCCTTGGAGACCTTCAAAAATCATCTGACGCGGTCCTGAGCCACAAGATTTAGGTGTCCCTGCCTGAGCAGTGGTTGGACCAAATGACCTCCAGAGGCCCCTTCCAACCTCAGCTGTGCTGTGGTTCAGTGACAGACACGTCTTAGAATCATAGAATCATAAATGTTGGGAAAGACCTCCAAGATTATCCAGTCCAACCGAAAAGCTGTCACCACCACGCCCATTAAACCATGTCCCTGAGTGCCACATCTACGCATTTCTTGGACGTCTCCAGGGAAGGAGACTCCACCACCTCCCTGGGCAGCCTGCTCCAATGCCCGACCACTCTCTCAGAGAAGAAATTTTCTTTCTTAGCCTAAGCATGCCCGATGAGGTAAAATCTCCCTTATTCCTGGTGACATCACCATAAATTTGTCTTTGTTAATAAGTTATCACATTTTGCTTTTAGAGAGGCTCAAAAGTTAATTACCAACACAGGGTTGGTTGCTCAATTAGTATCCCCCACATACTAAATTGAGTGTCTATAAATGTACATGATCTGTTTGAATTAAAATATTCTACATGATCTTTAAATGTTCACAGAACTGAAGTGTGGGTGAACAGAAGGCCTGTTCTCCACTTGAAGCAAGGTTTGGCATCTACCTTTAGACATACCTGGCAGCATGCTTGTGTGTGAACACGCAGCTGCACATTGGGACTTTATTTGCTGCTTTTGTGCCCATTGGTACAGAAACCAACTGAAATTTGGATTAATGTGAAGTGTAAGAGCTGGAGCTTAGCACAAGTGCAGGTAGGCCCTGCGGTCATTTCCTAACTGGGTGTGTGCAGAGGAGATGTCAAGAGGGTAAAGACAGCGGTAAATCAGGTAAGGCATTAACCGAGTGCTGAGGACATGGGGAAAACGCTGTATACCTACTGAGGGAGTCAGTCACTGAAGAAAGGTATAATGAAAAATGGATGAAAGAGGGAAAATTATATGGGACTGTACTGAAAACAGTCCAAGTTGCCAGCCCTAATTAGTGTTTGTGAAATCCCTGCCTGTTGCCATGGGAATAAATGTGCTACTACAAATGCAGCGTTCTGGCTGTTTCACAGGATCAAGCAAAGTTGGAAAGGAGCAAATCCCTGTGTAAACATCAATATCGTCAATTAATTAGGAAGCACAGCAAGACAAATAATGAGACCCCATGAAAGGTAAATTAATTTCTGTTTTCTTTCTCGTAGGTTTACAAGTTTCCCCACTATCAAACTATCTCTGCGATTCGCTTTCGTTCCTGAGACCACAGTGCAAGCTGTTGTAGAGGGAGATTTTTTAAAAACATGTTGCGTAGCAGGTTAAAGGCTTCAGGCTGTTTCAGGTGTTACAGCTACTTGAACACATTTCTTGCTTTACATTTCACTTTGCTTATTTATTTATTTATTTTCTCGTTTATTTATTTATTTATTTTTGAGATAAAATTCCACATAGACAATCCCAGAGTTCTGTGTTCTTTTAAGGAAAATTGATAAACAATCCAAAATATTAAACAATGCAAAAAAAATGGCATTTCCCATGGTCTTCTCTCTTCATGACTTCAGACTCCTGCACTTGACATTAGAGTAGTTCCATTATACACACGTAAGTATGTTGAGATACACATCACATCTAATTACAGCTGGAATTGCACACTTCTTTTTAAGGAAAGTGCTCACTTTTGTCAGTTTACGTCAGAATCTCATCTAATTTTCACAGCCATGTCACAACTTCACATATTCAAATTTCTTCTGTAACCCAATGCAGCCAGAACATCGCATATTGCGAATATAAAAGTAAAGGTGTCTTAAAAAAAAAAAAAAAAAAAGAAAGAAAGAAAGAAAAAATGCTAAAAGTGTTTCCACAGAGCAAATGAATTTCTTTTTCTCACATTTGACAGATCACTGTAGTTCTGACAAACATACGTCAGGAATACAGTTATCAAATACGTCGTCAACTGTTAAGAATTTGATGAATTGACTCCGCACTTATTCAATTACTGCATCAATAGTTTGGCATTTTTAGAAGTTAATCTTTTTTTCTCCATTAGCAATTGCTGTTTAATCCATAACTTGTAATATTCCTGAACATCAGCTTCATTAATTTAATGAAGAACAGCTAAATATCTCTTTACATGCTATCTATCTTGTATCACAGCTTCCAAATATTGGACTGAGCAGCATTTTTAAGTCCCACGGATGACAGGGCACCACTCATGTACACGGGGCAGATGAGAAGTTGGGATACGTGGGCTGTTTTGAATTTTGTAATGCTTTTGTCGTGTTTGTGTAGAGTTTGATATGGAAACATAAATTGTCCAGGGAAAGAAAAGGAGATCAGAATAAGAGCACTTGGTGGCCACTAGCTCAGTAAGCAGAGGTTTTTATTCGCATCTCTGCGAGTGAAATGCCACCTGCCCTTGGGCATGGCACTCTGTGCTCTACTCCTTTTCTCCTGGGCTGCTCTTCTTTTGCTTTTTCTGCTTGGATGGAGCTTCCCCGGGTAGGTGCTGTAGGTGCAAAATTAGGGTAGCTATCAAACAGGGTCCTGATCTCTGCTGTGGCCTCTAGGTGTTGCTATAATACAAATAATTAATCAAACAACATGTTTCATGGCATCTGGAGAGGGAGTTGCCAATTTTTGTCAGACATGCTTAATTTTTTACAATTAAACCTCTTTCTCTCCCCTGTCTGCATTACAACTGAAATTTTAGCTCTTTGACAAACAAACTCGAATGTGAGAAGTAATGGTAGGAAAGCTATAGGAAGGGATTTGACTCATCTGTGACAACATTTGCTCGTTTTGGGGTGCCCTGGGGCCAGCCTCCTGTCTAAGGATGGTCTCTACAAGGTGAATCTCCTGACTCAGCCCACCTTTCCAGGGCATCACATCACTTTGCAAGGACGCAGCCACTGCTGTGGTTTAGGAGTACAAGCACCTGAGGCGCATGTAGGGATACAAGTGCAGGTGATTTGGGGCACAGGTCTATTCCAATGTCTAGGGACAAAACTTAAGGTAACTACAGACTGAAATACGTGTGAGTTTAGTGAGGATAAGCTTTGTCTTGTAGGGTTAGAATTCAGACCCTGGTGTGGGTTTGTCACAAGTTCTGCGTGTCTTACCTAAGGGCACTATTATGCAAAACTCCTTGACATTCTAACCAGGGATTTTAAGAGTGGTAGTTTATTTTTTAAAATAAACTGTTAAAAAGAAATAATAATAATTTGGAAGAGTTTTCACATCCCACATTTCCAAAGAAGGAGCTGCCAATCCAAAACCTCCAGCTGAGCAGTTCCTGCAGGCTCTTGTGGAGGTGTGCTGCAGACACCAGTCCTTGTGGAGACACCAGAACAGGGGCAGATGCCTCTCAGAACCGCTTAGAAAATGGGTTTGTAGTCAAACAGTTTTGTCTGCTAGGGGATAAGTCATCCCTCCTGCAAAGCAAGGGGACGGGAAGGAGAGGAGCTGGCTGTGCACAGAAAGTGCTGCAGGTGCCCACTGGAGCCTGGTCCTAGCAGGGCAGAAGGTGGGATCTGAGCTCTGTCCTCTTTTCAGACAGACACACGTGCTGTGGGATGGCTACAGCCGTCCCCTCCCTCCCTTGTGACTGTCATCATCTGCAAGTTAATTGCAATCTCTTGCTGACGGAGAAGTGCAATGGGGAGAAGGGGGTCTCTACGGCACGGTCTCTGCAACAGCAGTGGTCAGGATCTAATTGGGAATGGGTGACCAGATACTGCAGGTCTCATTGTATTTATATAAAAGCTCTTTTAATCTAAGGACTAGCCATTAAACTGCCAGTGTTCTTAAGCATGCTTCACCAATTTTTCCACTTTTAAGACTCCAGTAGACAATTTTTTTTAATGTTTTATAAATGATAAAAAATTCACATCAGATTTTAACAGAATTAAGCATACTTATTCAACACACATGGGGCCTCTGAAAAAAACGTTATTCAATTTAATAATTTTAATTTACATTGTATATGTACAAGAGCATTTCTTTCAACCCACAGGTTAACACCACCAAAACAAAAAAAAAAGGAAAAAGAAGAAAGTACTGCAGATAGCGGAGCGAAGAAACTCTTGAAACACTGTTGTCTGAAACAAAAGCAAGGCACTCTCCCTTAACACCTGATATATTCCTGAATTCTGCCTAGAAAAAGGCATGTTCACACTGAGAGAGCTGTAAGGAAGGCAGGAGATTTATTCTGCATTAATTCTTCCTTTCTCCATCGTGACCTGCCACTGGTTGCGCTCTACGATGGGTCTGTGCACTGAGGTTGAAATGAAGGACGGATCAGTAGGTGACGGGACTGGGAGAGTATCACAGTTAAGACTATCCATGGAAGACTGAAGCACACCGGCTACATGGAATCTCACGTGGGGCTCTGGACCTGCTCCCTCCACTCACATCCCACTGAATAAATAAACCTTGCCCAACAAAAAAGCAATCCACTGTACTACGCTGAAAGCTCATCTGAAGGGCCCGCTCCCGAGGAGCGCTCGTGAGCCCTTCGCTGGTGCTCAGCACCTTGCAGGTTTGTCCCTAGGCAGATGTGAGCTCGCAAGGGACCTTGTGTCTTACACAAGGAGACAGAAGTAAACATACTGTCGGATTCTGCGGCTGTATGTTTTCTTATGCGCACGTGTGTGAGTGTGTATATATATATATGTATATATATATATATTTAGTATATACAAAAGCAAGTTCAGTCAAAATATATTTGTCTTGCTGGTCAGGCTTGTTACAGCAACCTACAAGAAACATTAGCTTCTCTGATATTTAATTATGCTATTATGTTTGCACATAAGCTTAAAAGTCAATACAAAAAGCAATACTTTTCCAAATATTATCTGCAGGTAAACCGGAAATATTAACTATAGTGATTAGAAGTCTGTTTCCCTATTGACACTACTATAAATCTTGATATAAGAATAATTTTTTCATAAAAGCACATCCAAACATAGTAAGTGATAAAATACCAGATTACTATTTGAAAACCATACAGTGACTTGATATCTGGGTTATCCTCTGCAGCAATTAGGCAATTCATTTGGCATCTGTTTGATTGTATAATTTAATTTCCATATAAACAGCATAGTTTAAAAAAAGACAAAAGCTAGAATGTTTAAAGCTAACAAAAGATACAGTGACATCAGGTTGACATTCAAAAATTTCCTTAGCAAAATGACAAACAAAATTCTGACTTAATACAGTGCATATAAAGTTTTTTTTAGAACTAAAATTTTTTAAATATTATTTGAATTTAGCAAAACATGAGCAAGATTTTAATATCAAAGTGCTAAACAGTACTGCCTTAGAAGTCACTGCAAATAAACTGTAAAATAACTCTGCTTGTGATTTGACAGATATTTTATATACAAATGGTTAATAAAAAGACACGCGCACGCTCACGCACACACACACACAAATATAGGTATATACATATATATATACACACATTATATATATGTATATAGTTTCCAACTGGTGTCTCTGAGTCAGCGTGAACACCCCATCTTGTTATCGTGTGTAACAGGGCTCCCATGAGCTGGCAGTCATCGCAATAAATACAGGCAAAGCCAATACAATATACCATGCATACAAACGTTTATACAAATAAAGACACTATGCAACAAATTATTTCATATTAATATGGCATCAACAGTATAAACATACAAAAAGGAGTACGAACACGGAATGTTTAAACGCAGCCCGCTATATCCTTCCTAGCACTTACATTCATACTATTTTACAAGACTTGCTTGTTCTTGGAATCCTTCGCGCTCACTAACCAGTCGCCGTGTTAAAGTCTAAGGTGAGCTATCCCTGATGCTGACCCTGTGCGCTCCAGCCACTACTTACTCGGATTTCCTCGTCTAGGGAACAACTGAGCCGCCGTCGTTCCCGTGTCTCCCACAGACATTTGTCAGTAAGTCACGCTACATGGAGTCAAGTTTGGAAAACTCGGTCGGGTAAGTTAGTGCACGTCATTTTCTCGCTTGGTTGCTTCCTCTTCTTTTCGTATTAAAATAAATTAGTTAATAAACAAGACTTAGTAAGACAGCACTTTAAAAAATTGCACTTGAACATGGGAGCTAACAGCCATTGTCATTTTGCTATACTGGATTTATACGAAACGTTCAATTGAATGTACTTGGTTAAAAAAAGTGAAATTTTTGTTTCGATTGTGCTGATGTATGTGCCCTTGATGCAGGAAGTATGCTAAAGGTATCGTCACAAAACACATACTACCCTGGCAAACAACTATTTGCTGTTCTTGTTTTCAAACACACACTTTATTCCTCATGCCCCATGAGGTGTTAAACAACAGGTTTGAAACAGTCGTGTTAACCTTTTACTGCTGCTGGGATAGCATTGTCCGAAAGTGCCATATTAGCCATTTAAAAAATCCAAATCACACACACACACGAAAAAAAACCAACAACAACAAAAAAAAAACCAAAGAACACAACCCCAAAACAGTAAGCCAGTAAGTTTTAGGCCTCAGGTTGTAAGGACAAAGCGCCAGAAAAGACCTCATTTTAGAGCTGGAGCTGCTTTTCTGTTAAGTGAGGGCAGAAATGTTAGCTGTAAGTCACGATCCGTTTGCCTGCTCTGGTGGGCATTTGCCTCTCAGGAGGGTGGCTGGACTCAGAAGGGCAAGGTGTCCAGAAAAAGCCTGTCGATAATGGAAGGGGCTGGCACCAGATCTTCCAGTTTCAGGTAAAAGATGCGCTGCAGTCCCAGTGTGCAGAGAGAGCGCAAGTCAGCAAGAACACCCAGTACCTTAGGCTCTGCGGACTCAAGCGGCTGTCCTTTGTTTTGGCAACTGAAAGTTAAGTGATCTTTCAAACTGCTTGTGATCTTGTTGCATAGCTCTTCCACTTTCTTTGGTTCTTTTAAGCCATGTCGTTCTGCAAAGCAAGGGCACAAGAGAAAAAACACAGACACGTCAGCATCCCTGCTTCAAGTGGAGAGGAGTCATCTGCTTCAGCAAAACCAAGTGTGCACTCTGATACTCAAAGAAAAAGGTGCTTTAAAAAGTGCATGTTTTCTTAGAACAGTTTGGGTTACACAATGTCAGTTAACCTCTCTGTCATGCACAATGACAGATGATAAGCCCCTGCTTCTTTTTAGCTGCTAAAATGGGCAGCAGAGATGCTCAATCGTGACTGAAATTCTAGTACGAGGAGTCCGAGCATCCTGCATATCTCGCATAATTTCCATGATATCAGACAGAATTAATTGGGTGATTTTCCAGCAAAACTATCACAGGAGGTGTTTTGGAGATTTCCGTGCTTCCCCGCCAGTTGTGAATGCTCAATAACTATGGCAACCATTATTTATTCAGTGAATTCAAGTGGCGATCGATATCCTTAGCCAGCTCCATCAGTGCCGGGCCCAGTATTCCACCAGGAATTTGCAGACACTCTTGTATGAAACTAAAGGCACCTCACCATCCTTTGTTATTTTGATCAGCTACTGCTTTTTAGTGTATCCATCTTTAAAAGGCTCGAGATAAAAGAAGCCTGGAAGTTAACTATTTTGCTCTGAGTGAGCAATGCCTGAAGTGAAAAGGCTGCTATGTTACCCAGCACAAAAACCTCAACATTCCTAGAAGGAAGGGGAGCTGGGGCTTGTCCCCCTTCGGATAGCCTTTTACAATGCTGCAGTGCTCCTGAACACATCCCCAGTTCTTCAAGCCTAGGTGCAATGAATCAGATTTGTGATTCATTCAAAGCTGGCTCTTCACTGGTACATGACAGAGATAATTTTGTGTTGTTTGCAGTCAAGGTTTGGCGGATGAATTAATATAACATTTCAGAAGAATAATCTCAAATAATTTTGTGACATTTTGATTTTTTTTTTTGACTTGGAAATTCACAGATAAGTAAGAAGTGGTTTCACAGCAAAACCCTAGCCATTTACACATGAAACAGCATTACACTGGATAGGGTAATCTAAGACGATGTAGGTTAAATTAATTTTAACTAACCAGACATGGAAAAAGCAGGGACAGTAGCAGATTAGCAGCGAGGGTTTGTGGCATTTCTTGTGTTTGTTGCATGTGAAGCTGTCTGCCTGCCCCAGCCCTCTCCCTGACCCTTGGCAGCCACAGGCCATGTTGTGCCTGCTGCCCCACGTCTTGGTCCTTCCTCTTTACTCCAGGAGGAGCTGGCAACAGATGCTTTCTCTGTCCACCCCCTGATGAACACTGGAAAGAGCACAGTCTTCTCTATTTCCAGAAGGAGGCAAGTGGTGCCTTGCCCTGGTGTGTGTACATAAACTCCTCACTGCCTCCCCTTACCGACGGTTTTGGCTAGATGCTCTCAACAAACCAATAAAGCAGATGGAATTCACTGACGGCAGTCAGCAATGGAAAGGTCTGATTTTCCACTGATCTTCACCCATTCTACACTCTTTCAACGTTTCTGACTTACGCGGAGCTATGTCCTGAGGAATACTAGGTCGGGCTCAGAACCAGGTGGCACACATGTAAATCTCTGGCCAGAAGCTGAACCGCTGAAGCACAATCAGCCTGCCCTGCTGCTTCAGAGCAATGCTCATCCAAGCAGCAACATCTGCCTCAGACATCTTTTTCACCTTGAAGGAATTAAAAAATCCCTGGGTATTCTAAGTGCCTTGTTTACATTAAAACATGAGGAGTCAATGAATATTTAAAGCCTTTCCAGTAAATGTTGTGTACTGTAATTATGTAAACCTTAACTACACAGGTCACTAGGAGTAAATACTTAGGCAGATTCTGCCATTTAAAATCTTGGGGGATAAATATTTCATAGAAATTTGAAAAGCTGTAGCTTTCTTTTTTTTTTCTTTTTTTTTTTTTTTTTTTACCGCTACCCTACCGAGAAAATCTGCAGGACATTAAGTTAATCTTGCGGTCTTTGACAAATTTCCATCTCTTAATCTGTTTTGAGGTTGTTTCCTGGCTATGGAAGTGGAGATATCTTTATAGATCTACAGAGCTGAAATACTCGAATGGACCCAGAACTGACTTCAGAATAGCAGAGCATGTTTTCAGGCCAGTCCCTCAGTAGAAGCGTACGTTGCCGCAGAGTATGGAAAATGATCTCTGGCTCCTGAGCACACAGCAGTGTTGTTAACATTTCAAGTCAGAACTAAACAGTCTTTGTCGTACACTGACAAGTTCAGAAGGTTTCATGAACAAATTGCGTCTCTGACGTCTAGCCACGAAGCGTGCCAATGCAACATGCACTATGTGCAAAGACTGTAATAGTAGCAGACTTACGTCCAATAACAAAATCAAGGAAATTCAGGATGAAGACATGCTACATCCTCAGCCTGCTCTCTGGCCCTACAACATGAAAGCAGTCTCTGATAAACCAGATTGTCCTCTCCTGCATGAACTGCCCACATAATAGCGTTTGCCACCTGCTAATCTCTACAGATGTCATTTCTCACAACTGGAACCACCTCTCTGGAAGAAGGGGTGTGGGGTCTCCAATCCTTAAGGTATCCCTTGAGGACCCGTAAGGTCAAAGCCATCCACATGGAAGCCCCTCTGCTAATAAAGCGTACTTTGCCCTGGCATTGCCATTACAATGACCATCATCTCTCTTGGGTAGACTTCAGGAGTCCTGAGTCTAATCCACATCAGAGTTGAATTTAATAGTTAGGGTTCAAACAGCAGGAAACACGTTTTCTTGCCTTTTCCACACAACCAGTGACTTTGGGGCAAAGAAAGACCCATAGTCTTTCTTAACATGAGAGGAGCAGAATGAGGCACCTGTGCTAAGCGTGTGCCCAGTCTGGGAAGTCAGCGGCCTCATAATCATTTGTGGTCTTCCACAGGATGTTCTTACCTACACGTGACTGATAAGGCCAAGCTTTATCCCAAGAAGGACAGCTAGTCAAAACCAATAGATTTTCTAACTGATCGAGGAGGTGTGTAAATATTATTGTATTCTGACTTTCTTATGAGGACAATTAAAAAGGCATGGGTAAAGTGAATAAGGGATTTCTCAGCCTTGTGTTTTAGGATACCATCGATTTTTGCAAGAAAAACGGTGATTTATGGCAGAGACGCTCTCCATAAGCCTGTCAAAATGATTCATCGGAAGTCTTGCCTCTACAGCTCTGCAAACTTAGCAGCTCATCCTGGCAAACTGAACATGGCGAGTTTTTTTCTACCTTTCTCCTTTCCCCACACACAATTTCCAGGAATCTCAATGCGCTTCTGTGCTATAATTATGCTGATCAGCACAAACTTGATAGGAAGAGAGTCCAAGAGCAGGAAAAGCAGTCACCAGCTATGCTAGTCCTTCTTTTCCTGTCTCTGTCGCAGGGAGACGACACCAGGGTTAGGCAGATTCGGTGCTACCTTAATGAAAACCACTCCCAAACACAAGTATTTCAAAGACCTTGAGTACCTGAGAGACCCTTGGGCTCTGCGCTGTGTCAGGGTGGGTCAGCCTTAGCTTTAATTAATTCTGGGGTGTCAGAAATAGTCCCCTCAGATATGCAGCAGAGGAATGGTGCAGACATAAAACAGGCCTTTTGATTGTCTCAGTCTCAGTGTAATTATCTGATTTTCTCTTCCCCCTCCATAATCCTCTTCCCCTTCTCTTACCCAGAGAAACACCAGGCTCAGCTGCCTACAGTTTTCTGACCGCTCGGTTGCATAGCAAGGCTGCAACTTGACAGACCCAGGAACGTCCTTTCCTGTTGGGGCCTGGCCCATATTCCCCCTGCCTAACTGTCAGGCGCTTCCCGAGGGTGCCCAAGCCGCAAGCATAGAGCTCCTTCTGCCCTCAGTGGAAGGATGGGTGTTTTAGACGACGGTTCGGATTTTGGGTGGGGGAACCATCTTCTGGAGGCGCCCTGTGTTCCTCTGGGCAAGGTACCTAACGTCAAGTGAGCGGAATGACCGCAGAGAACACCACAGTTTGCTCCCTCCTTTGGGAAAACCACAACCGAACACAGGCCACCTGTTGCTGCAGGAGGAAAGAGTTCTTGCCTCAGCAAAAGGGTGGGAGGGGAGAAGGAGGAGTGAGCGCTTCACATCAGATGCTGACAGTATTTCCCTCGCCGAAGTGGAGGGGGGAAGGCAGACAATGCAATCTGGAGGTTTTTTTAATTTTTTTTTTTTTTTATAAGCAGCTCTCCTACACTCCTCCAGTCTGCCACCTGCTCGTATGCAGACCCAGCACATGAAGCACCCACTCCAGAGGATCCTGGCAACAGGACTGAAGGATATCTGCTGCTGAAGAGTAGGTGAGCCTCCCTTCCCTTGGGAAATCAGACAGCTCTGTGTTCAGAAGGGAACTGCAGAAGCCAGACCCTTTTTAGCCAGCATGGAGTCGTTACTATTTCTTGGTATGACTGATGGTGCTAAAAACTGTGTTTGTAAACTGGAAGGGAGAGCCCAGCAGCAGGAAGACAAACACAAACTCACAATTAATTGAAACCTCACAATGTTCTTCAATGTTCTAGTGCCAGGCTAACAAAGCATTAAGCGTGTGAATAAGCCCAGCATATACAGTGGCTCTGGGCTGGTCTGTAAACCACTTAAGTTAAAACATATGCCGAAAGAGCTTGGCTGAATTAGGGCTAGAATACTCTGCGCTCAGCAACATCCCACTGAGAGTGTCACGTGGGCAAAACAATAATATTTGGATGTGGATAGAGAAGGAAAGAGGCAGAGAGGAAAAGAGAACCAACAAGAAAGAGAAAGAAAACACTAGCAGTTTCAGAGCAGGCAGAAATTTGAGCCTAAATTAGAGCGTACCCTTTAGATGATCTTAGCTGTAATCTCAGTCTTTCTGTTCTGACACTGATAGAAGAACTGCAAAGCAGAGCATTATGAGTGGCCGTTCAGGAAGCTAAAGGCGGAGCTTAAAAGATGGCCTGAGCTCACATCAGACCTTCACCATCAACACGGTGTAGGAATTAGAGGAAGTCCGGCATGGAGTGGTTCTACAGGAACACTTGTAATCTATGCAGCACGCTACACTGATGGATGCCACCATCGTGGAACTAAGGACAGAACCTTTCTTGCCACGTTGGCTCTCTTCTTTAGCTCATTAGATCCTACATGCCAACAGACTAAGTGACCCAAAAGAAAAAGAACAGGACCGAGCCCCTTTCTTGCTTTCAGGGGGATGTGGGGGGCGGTGTCTTCTAATTACTTTCTTCTGGCTGATGCTGAGTGCTGCTGGAGGAAGTTGTGTCCAGCCCTTCTTAACCAACTGAAGGAAGTAAAAAAGGAGAAGAGAGACAGAGAGAGGAAGATCCTAAAGGAGTACCATAAAGTGAAGAGATGTGCTATGACATTGGAGAGTTTTAACTGTTTGCAAGCCACCCACAATAGACCAGATGTTATTCTTTCATTCCAGCTGCTCTTTCAAGCTAATGTCCTATCTGAAAGGACTTGAAAATTCAGCAGCACTCCAACACAGTGCTTTTCTTTCAATGGAACTTACTGGAAATCCCAAGGAAACATCAAATAAGCAGGAAAAGCACAAATATATGGATTTGCTAATGGCTGCAAATTTACAAAATCTTTTCCTGTTTATCTTATGCTGTGTATACCTCTAGTTTTACTCAAAGGAAGCAGTGAATTAGCGAGTATTGTAATACTCAGTAGGTCTCCTGCTGTTCTTTTCAAGATTACTGAGCAGAATGAATGGTCGTATATGCCTATAACTGCATGCTGCTACCTGCAGCTGCAGTTGAGAAAGGATGAGGAGCTTCACAGCTCCACCCTAGGCAGGAGGGATAGTTACAGGGCGCTGGAACTACTGGGAGCGGATCTGATATCCCAAAATGAGAGACCAGCCCTCAGCACCTTGGGATATTGGGAACACTGGGATGTCTTTTAACCCCCAGTACAAGCTTTTATGTTTATCCCCTCATCCTTCACTGGGAGAGAGATGCTAGCTCTTCCCGTCACCCTCACAGAACAGACAGAGAACTTTCAAAAGTGAGCAGTGGCTTCTCTATTCCACCTTCACCGATACTTTCAATGACTCACATACAAGAGGTTTTGTTTCCCAAGAGCACAGCCTATGTGGGCTATGGAGAGCACTCACGAAATCAAGCAGAACAAACAGGCCATCATTCCTAGGAGCATTATTTTGTACTAGGAGAGAGAATTTGGTACTACCTTAAGGTGCTGCAGAGTATTTAAACCAGCTGCCAGCTGTGACTGTTACACATCAAAGGGTTGTTCATTTTCTCTTTTTTGGTTGAAAAATCAAATCATGAAAAATTGACTAATGTAAAAGAAGAACTGGAGCAATCTGTGTAACAATGAAGAAAATTTTGCTTGAGCCAACATTTTGTTGTGCCGTGTTTCTAATAAAAGCAAACAACTAAATTCACAAAACAGCTTTCCTGCTCCTTCATATCTTGCAGCCCAATTACATGGATATTCATCTGGGACAGGGGAGATTCGTGGTCAGATTCCCTTCCTGTTGGAATCAGACCAGAGACTGGGACTCGGGTGTCCCTCCGAGCACCAGCTTGTCCCCAATCACCACACGCAACAGCCACTCTGTGGCCCAAGAAACATGTCAAACGGCCTCAAGACAAAAGACACTCAATAGTCGGATATCCTATGTTCCTGTAAAAGGTCATTCTCTCTCGCTCTGACTCACAAGAAGGATTTGAACCAGGGTTTACTAACCACCTACTGCCTCCAACAGTCCATTACAGGAGAGAAGAGCACCCTCCCTGCAGGATAAAGAATGGCAACTGAAACGTCCACCTGAATCTAAGCCAAGACTCAAAAAAGCTACTTCAAAATGTTCAACAGATATCAGATTTCCAAAAATTCATCTTCTTTCTTTTCCCTTTTGGTGTGACTAGCTGCAAACCAGCACCTGACTCGTCACACTCATACTGTCGAGAGAAGACAGGAAGCTATTTCTCAAGGGACGCAATATCAGAGGCAAATCTCAAGGCTTTCCTGATGATGAATATTGTAAATATACTATCACTGAGAAATTCTCAGAAGAACCACCACTCCAGCATTTTGCACTTAAGCTACCTGATCTCCTCCTTCATTTTTTATTTTTTTAATATTGTTCGTCTTTATACAATAGCATCCATTTTCAGGTGGCCATACTTCTGACCGAGTCCCCAGGTCGGCTAGGTGCCCTTAGAAATTTGAAACCTGTGAGCATAAATCACTAGGCACAGGAGCCTCGGTCTAATTTATACTGCACGAAGGGGTACTCTGTCCTCAAGAGCAAATTAGCAGAGACAAACTGGTATCGTAACATAAAAGAATAAACAGGAAACTAATTTTAAGCACCATCACATACAGGGGAGAAAATCAATAATAGCTTGAGAAATATGGAAACCTTTAAAGCAGTTATGGACAGAAATGCATTCCTTTTAAAGGTAACAGTTATTTCTATTTGTTTAGAAACTTTGGGAAGAGCAGCATAAGACAGCAAACTCCTGAAAGGTTTGCTATCAAGGAAATGAAGGGTGTGGGGCTTTAAATACTGTAGGGTGATCTGAGCCAGCCACTGGACAGCCTTGTCTCTTTCTGAAAGGGCAACCAAACAGCGTCTGACTCAAGAAAAAGCAGGACATGGCTTTGTGAGGAGGAAAACTTTTCCTCCTATGGAATAGTTTATTTACATACACACAGACAGTTTGCAGGGGGATCCTATTTATCTACGTATGTCCTCACAGTCTCCAGAAAGATAACCAACAACAAGCTCCATCAGCTCCATCAGTCTGTGTCTATCTAAAAAGATGTATCTAATATGCAGGAAATAACTTAACTCAATGGCAAGCACTATAGATATGTGAGCATATATGCCTGTGTGCAAATATACATTGAGAGAGACGGCAACTGTCCTTGATTTATAGGGATAGAAATACAAATGTATATATCGATAGTACTCCTATACAGACATGCACATACACACAAATATATAGGTATGTATAATACATATATGTGAGTATGTATGCTTCTGTGTGGATCTTTATACACAGAAGCTAAAAAAAAAAAAGAGCTGGGAATGCTCCTTCTGAATTTAACACATCATTCATCTTGGATTTTTTTTCATGTGGAACAAAGCAACCCTGACAAGTTATTCTGGACTTAAGAGTTTTATCAAAGAAAGTAGAATCTGGACCCTAATGTACCCTTTCCAAACCACAGGGAAAAAAAAAAAAAAAAAGAATGCAAATTAATTAAAAACTGAGAATACTTCTGTTAAGGAGCAAAGAGCTAGTGCTACAATACATATAAGCTAACCCCTCACTCAAATGCAAGAGGAAAGTGTAAACATCTAAACACTGAAGCCAAAACATTGGCCCCACAAATGTCAGTGGGAATTGGCCAATTTATAGGTTTTTTTTTTTAGTTGCCACTGGGCATTTTATGCCAGTGTTTCCCAAACACCAACTCTTCCTAGGTAAAATGAAGGCTGCCGCTGATTTTGTTGAGGCTACTGCCTGCAAACTGCTGGCTGCCTGGAGTGCAGGAGGACATCCATATCCACCCCAGTGGAGCTCCCAGCATCCCTGGGCAGATTCAGCTCAAGGCATGCCAAAGTGCCAGCTCACGCTGACAGCGCGGTTGCAGCACCTTTCTGTTAGCACCTTTTCTGAAGCGAATGTGAGGCTTTCAGCAGAGGTGACGGCTGCTCTGAGTTCCCAGGGCTCGTCAAGCCCCCTCACTCCCAGTCCTTCCTGTTTCTTATACTTCCAAAAGCCCAACGCAGGCAGCATGCACCTCGAGGGACTTTGTCGTTTCAGGAATGGGCAAATTACACTTTGCAACACATTATGCTCCCCTGCGTTGTACTTCCTAGCCAGATTTGGCAGGTTCTTGCTTTAGTTCCCTGCTGCTCACCCTATCAGGCAGAAGGGATGATGTGGTCACACACACATACCCAAAAGCTTTTGTAAAACTGCAGAGGAGACCTTTTTTCTTACTATTCTCCAATTTTCTCTCAAAAAAAAAAAAAGCAATACACAGAATACCCACAGTAGCCTGGCTCCCAAAAGCAGCCTGGCTGCCCTCGTGAAGCCCTCTTTCAGCTACCTGGCTGAGAGTTGAGCTGTACAGCTATATAGCTTCTAGCTCTCCAGCCTCCCTGGTGTTAGTATTCCTATGCAGAAGACTTAGCTCTGGTCACTCCACAAGGTTTTTCTGGGAATTTAGCAAGTATTTCAAAAGTTTTTGTGGCAGCTACCTGACTTGCGTGGAAGCAGTTTGCTTTTTAGAGACTATTCCAGGAAAACAACGAAAACGTGAAGAAATAGAGAGTTAGATTACAGTTTAATAGGTGCATCTGATGGTCTAACTTTACAGTCCACAACTTCAGTATGGCCGTTACAATACTTAAAATACTCTCACTCACTTTGCCTGGAATATCACAAAGTTAACTAAAATGGCTTCAAACTACATTAAAGTACTAGAGGCCGAAGCTTTCTATTAACAAAGGAGCACTTACCTGTAATCATAGTTAGAGCTGATAAACTTGCTAAGGCTGGGATATCAAGGTTAAGGCTCTTTAAGTTTAAGGAAAAGTCTTTTATAGAGTCGAGCCACTCCCCAAATCCACGAAGGCACTGAAGTCTATGAAGCACAAGTCCATTGCAGAATACAAACTTATCCTCAGCAGTATCAGACCTCAAATAAAAATATTTTTAAAAAATTACAAACACGTCTTCAACTTTACAGCAAAATGCATAACCAGTATTGAAGTGTCTGTCACTGAAAATCCAAGGCATATTATCCTGAGACATATGTGGGCATTCACGTCTGACAATACGCTTTTCCCTTGGGGCAGAAGTACAACAAACAAGCTTCTATGATTGCTTACTTTGTAGAGTTCTAAGCCTGAGGTTAACTGTAGCATGTGGTGTAGACTGTCTAATTAGTTAAGATTTTGGTTCTGCCCAAAGGCATAAACAGAGAAGACGTTTTACATTAAATGCTGTATGCTTGAACCATAGTAATGCTACGTGCGTGCGTTTTGAAACAGAAAACCAATAAAAACTGGAGAAAGAAGAGGTTCTGCAACTCTCAACACTTATTTAGTCTCATCTGCATTTTCATACTGTAATAATGAATAATGAAAAAACAATGGAAAATGCTTGTAATGATGCACAATACACATAACACAATAGACCCTTTGATGTAAAAACCTGTCTGTAAGAACGATAGTACTGCCAAGCTCTCCTCCCACCCCCATTGCCAATACCCCTGTAAAGAGCCACATGCAAAGGTCAGTTTCAACCTAAAGAAACTAGGGCATGATTCAAATCACCGGTTTGGAGTCCCCCCGGTCCCCAAAAGTCTCTTTGGTGCAACATCTTCCTAGTGCCAGACTGACAACTAGTACCTCACTCTGTTGAATTACTTGGTATTAAGAAGAAAAACAATCTGAACAAGATTTTAAAGCTACTTTATCCCTTTCAAAAACAGACTGCAAAGATGTGCATGTGCAGAATAAGGGGGAAAAAAAAAGGAAAAGCTTTTATACTAAAAGTGCTTTCCTACTGTTTATGCTGATAAGTATGAAGCAAACTTGCTCAAGCTGTACCCAAGGATCAATTTTGATTACTATGGAAGAACAGGATGTGGTATATCAAATAAAAAGAAGCACATTAGTGAGATCTATGCTCTCTTCTTATACCAGTCTTATTTCTTCTGCAGCATAAAACAAATTAAACATCATACGCTGCGGATGCAGACATTGCTGATGTGCTGTGTAGGATTTTTTTTTAACAATTGACAACACTCAAAGACACCATTGTATTTATTACTTAAAAGCATTCAGATGATTTTTCACATCAGCTTAAGAGGAAATGAAATAAATAGTTACCTGATGGAGAGTCTTAGTACAAACAGCTCCAAAAAAGCTGATTCAATGAGTAATGTCTGATCTTCTTTTGGGAGGTCAGTAAATCCTGGAATTTTTTCTGCCCAGCCTCGAGATACGTCAATGGAGGCAGTCAGAAGATTATAGAACTGTTGTACATGTTCTGCATCTGTGCCGGCAGCAGCCTGATCAGTGGAACAGTACTGAAATGAAAAACCACAGAGAGCCACGTTACATGCATTTTAGGGCATTCTGAGAAACATTGGTGCTACCTGCCCAACAACACTTCCTTCTGCAGCACAGCTGGCATACTCACCAGAGGCATATTAAGCCAGCCTCAATCTATCTACCTGTTTAGCTACCTAGAGGCATTTTGCTCTTCAGATGTATATTGCAAAAATATTTCCACACTTAGAGAAATTGTTTAAAATTTATAAGTAAAACGCAGCATTATGCTATTATGCAATAATATGTTGTTAGGAAATAGAAACAGCAGCCTGGTGGGTGGGATAACCTCAGTCACAATAGAAGAGGAACACTGTTTAGCTTACTGCAATTAAATATTTTTTCCCATTGATGAATTTGCCTCAGTATGTCCAAAATGCAGATTTCTTCCCAAGCCCCTCAAGCTGCATTTTATCTGACAGTGATAGAGACATGTGAGATAAATCATCTTTTATCTGACATGTGCAGCATCGCTTCATTTGAATACAGAATTGGTTGAAAGTAAACCAGCCGCCCCATATCACCTCTTATCCTGCAAATAGAAGCGTTCCAGGTTGAGGAGAACCTATTATCCCGCTGACGTGGCCATAACTCTTCCAGACAACCACTCGACAGCCTCAGCTTGCGGAACTTCCCCACCACCCTCCAGCAGCTCCCTCCCTGCTATGTCCCACCTCCTCAGCGCTGGATCCCTGTCTCTTCCAGGACATCAAGAGAAAATGTAACAGGAGCTTTCGTGGCTTAGTCTGATTCTGTGCTTGGAAAGTACAGGAACTGAATAATTTGGAATTTATTGTAACAGCACCTTGCCATCAGAGAGCGTGTGAGACTCTGGGACGGACTTTGTATGAACTCTGTCCCGGGACTCAGCCAGGAGAAAGCTGGGGTGGTCTCCATCTCTGCACACCCTTTGGGAACTACTTTCCAGATGCACCTTGGGCCTGAGTCCATCAGCATAAAGGTCCTCCTCACATCCTAAGCCAGGGGGGAAGCCAAAAGACCCACATCTTCTCTCAACCAAGTGTGGTGGGAGCCTGGGAGGGCCTCACCCAGGTTGCTTGCTGCAACCCAAGCATCACCTCTACGCAGCACAGAGAGGGGGGAACGGCAAGCGGAACCTCTTGGGCAGGTAGGTGTCCAACGTCGGAGCCAGTTGTTGCGGGTAGGTGAGGGATGAAGGACACAGTTCACAATCAGATGGATTGTTGAACCATAGCAAAGGCTCTAGAACCCTAGGGGGTCCTAGGGGTGATGGTGCTAGCCCTGAGTGGCTCCATTCGACTCACTACCTACACAGCTCTTGCACAGTGAGCCCAGCGAGTGGAATGTGCAGTCCCACTGGTAATGTTCACGTGGAGACAAATTCTGCCCCAGCCACTCCGAAGAAGGACAGCCAAGCAAGAGGAGGCCAAAATACGGACAGCATGGGGACTGACTTTTTCTTTCTGTATGGGCTGATGGAATTTCCTGCCTTGCCTACAGGTAGTGTTAAGGCAAGACACCTTCTTGGCCCTCTGATCAGTGAAAAGGAGGGAAAAGAAAAGGAAAAGAAAAAACATACTACCCTAAATTTACCCAAAATATAACACATCACAAGCTGGTGTAATAACATCAGGTATTAACTTATTCTCAGTATTTATAAAGCAATCCTTTGGCAAAAGTAAGACAAAGTTTTAACATTATCTAATGAGGCTGAATGCCGCATCATGTCACATAGCTGAATATCATAGTACTGTAGACCCCACGTGGGCCAGTTAATTAAATTGAATGCACAAAAAAAAATAACCTGTGTTTGTCACTACAGTTTAGCCCATGAGAGCATTTTTAGAAGAAAGGTAAAAATTATAGAGAAGTATATAGTTTTGAACTGTTATGTCACTTCTTGCTACATAGAGTTAGAACTTACAAAGTGTTAGTTACTTTCAACAGACTTACAAGTATGTAAGTAAGCATAAAAAAATATGTATGGTTCTGTTTTATGGACAGATGATTTATTTTTATTTTTCCCCCATGATTATGTCATTGAGGAGAAGTGATAACTGCCTTCACTTCTGACCAAGGCTGCTGGTGAGTCTGGCCTTGGCCAAGAGGCCACGGAGCAGAGGGCTCAGTCCTGTGCCCTGAGCCTGGTGAGCACTGCAGGGAAAGCCAGCGGGGAAAGCTCTGCCCTGTGGCGTGCTTGCTGCCTTGCTAGGGGTTAAACGACACCGACTGACTCAAGGGGGGATGCGTGCGCAGTAAGCAACATTAATTTATAAGGTATAAGGTATATCTAAAAGCCTGGTGCTGGGGAGCTTGATAGCACAATCCAGCCCTACCCTTCACCTGCATTTATTGGACCTCCATGGACTGCTGGAGCTGCAGAAGCTTAACAATGGCTTTGCGTGTTTACAGCATGATGACAAGGAGCTAGGCTTGTTTGTCCATGCTTCTCCCCTTCCTGTGTCGGAAGCATGACTATTTGCTTCATTTTTAGCTGGGGCTTGGCGTGGGACTGCTGTGCTTCCCCTCCAAAAAATAAAGATTTCCATTTAGGTCAGTGGCTGTTCTGCTTGAAGGACGGCAAGGTATGGGGGCTGCGTCTCGTCTCACTTACTGAGAAGTCTAAACTCATGGAATTGTACCAGTGAAACAGGTGTGAGACCTGACCACGGCCCTTGGCCTTTAAAGAGTTCATAAACCAAATTCTCTTCCTAGCAATTGCTTTTTGAAACCAAGTACCTAAATATACCATTGCTGTGGGCTGGTAAGTTAAAACCAGGGCTGAAATGAGAAGTAGCGATGTTCTCAACAGAACTGGTTCCACTGTGTTTTGTTTTAAAATTTGTGGGTTGTGAAATGTTTTTACATTTTTTGGTGCAGATTGTTGCACTTGTTTGGAGGGAAGGGGTACGTGTTCCTCTCCAAACTCTTACCCGTATTTCTGCAACGGTCAAGACCTTACGGCTTGCAAACATGAAGACCATGCTAAACATTAAGGTCGCGACTATGGAAGTGTCGGGACTGACTCCAAGCCAGGCTTCCAGATCCACCCCTTGGTGGTGCACAGCAGGGTCACGGCCCAACTGAGTGTGCTGCAAGCAGGTCCTTACAGGTACAGGACCCTTCACAGCCATTTGTGAGTGTAACAGCAAGACTCCTGCATATTTCTGTTAGTTGATCTCAGTCTTTACACAGTAGTTGTTCCTGATCTCCCTTAACTTTTTAAAAATGCAAAAGGTTTATGAAAAACCTAAGAATCTATTACATTCATTTAGCTTATTTTTTGTATTTTCAGTACTGCCACGTACAGCAGATTAATAGATATTTTGTAGGTATCAGTATGCCCTAAGAGACAACCATAATTATCCTTTAGCTGCCAAAACGAAATCTGCTGTCAGTCCTATGCTTTTTGTAACTGCCAACAGGATTGTTCAGCAGAGAGACCTACAGGCTGTTTTCATTAGAAGAGGAAGAGCTGCCATAGGAGCAGGTCTTTTTTTTTTTTTCTTTAGAAAAATTCACATACAAAATTGGAGGGTTTTTTTGTTTGTTTGTTTGTTTGTTTTTGTAAATGCAAAAGAATTTTACTTCTAAAAGCAAATACATGAGGTTGGATAATGCTGTCATGGACTGGGCTGTCACACTCAGGTAACTCTGTGGAACCCAGCAGATTCCTGTCAAAGAGCACAGTTGGACATGGGCCTCAGTGTTTGCAGAATGACCCCCTGAGACTTTCTGGGTAGGTTAAAACACGGGTAAATATGGCCAATGCATTCTCTGCAGAAGGCTGAACAACTACATTCATAAAAATAATTATTTAAATTGTAGGATTGTATACGTACTGACTGGCTTGAAGAAAAGAATCTACAGCATGGCTATAATTGCTGAATTATATATGTAAGCATATGCCAAGACAGAAGAATATATTTTTATATAATTACAACAAAATATATTTTAGTATTAAATATTACTTAGCAAGAAGTGATAAATGGCCATTGTAAATGTTATCTGAGTACAGCTGTATTTTTCCCAGTCTGCGATTTAATCATATTTCATTAAGGGAAAGGAATTTGATCTTGTTTTTCCTTAGCTATATTTTTTTACTTTAATATATCAACCTACCTAAAATGCATTTTACAAGCTATTTCAACACTCTATTTTAATAACTACAGAACAGTTTTATAAGCTTTCAAAATTTTCCATCAATATTTAAATGGTGAATACTACACATTAAAGAACAAGGCTACATAAATATATAATATCTGGTGAAGCTTTGTTGATGTAATTTTTTCAAATTTTGATTTAAAGGTTCGTTTCACAAACTATTTCTTAGGTAAAATTCATGTTTGTGAATCATGCTGGGGTATCCAAAGCCAGGCTCTGTTACCTTATCAATAATTGCAAAACTCCTGTTGATGTCAGTGTCAATGGCCCTATCCATCGAGCGTTACTTTACACAACATTTATAGCTGCAGACTAGAAAGCTGCTGTTAGATTTTAGCATGTCTTGAAATTAAGATACTAGGCATATGGATACTCCTGAGTGTGTTAGATTAATCAGTTATATTGTAATCCCCGGTGTTCTGGCACAGCCTTTTGCAAGAAGAGAGCTCTATTTATCCACACATTTTTGCTTTCACTCTCCAGTTGTACACACAGTCGATCACCTTGTGCCTAAAACCCTCACAACAAACAGACACCGGCTAATTTCTAGCACACCTCCTTTCCCATCATCACCCACCTGCCACACATAGGCGTGGCTGGCTGGACAAACTTCTACTCTCACCCCAATTTCACATTTATTTTCATTTTAGCATACTAGCTGGTGAGTAGGAATGCAGTTCATGACTCATTTCCACGCAGAAAACAAACAAAGAAAAGCGAGACCTACTCTTGAATAGTCAAGCTCCCTGGGCGTGGAGTCAGTTAAAGCTCGTACGAGGGCGTTCATCATGCTGATGGGAGGAGAAGGCGGGGAGGGCTGCGAAGGTTCTTGCTGCAAGGGGCTCTTTGGTTTAGAAGGCAGCCGACCTCTTCGCCCTTTCAGGCTGTCTGTACGGACAACTGCATAAAAAAGAGGGGGATCAGTGGTGAGGACACCGTAAAACGACGGAGTGGAATGAGCAACTGCTTCCCTTGTGGTGGCCAGCCCAGCAAAAATAAGAGCACTCTCCAATTTCAGCACAACCTGTTGATGCCTTTGATTGCAAACAAACACAAACGGTACCAAAACTGCTCAAACCCATGATCCTTGGAGCCCAGCCGTATTCCTAGCGCTCACGCTTTGTTTGCAGTGGACTTATGTGCCCTGATGTGTGCGCGCACACACAGCCCTACTGCTGAAAGAAGTGTGAAACACAAACGTGACTAATGCTAATGCACCCGCTATATGTCAGGGTTGTTCTTTCAAAGGAGTTTTAGCTTTCGGAAAGCAGTTGAAAAATACAGTCGCACCATCTAGGCTGTGTAACCCATGTTAGTATTTGCAATGGGACTGCTCACACAGTATTACTCACATACTCAAATATTTGCAGAATTGGGACTAATGAGTTGATCCTGTTTCTATTTAAATTAATTGCAAATTTACAGTCAGCTTGTGGCCACAAGATCCTATGCAAAAATGCACACAAGACACAAAACGCAGACCCTGCGAGATAAGGCGTGGAAGCCAACGGCATTACGGAACGGTGTTCAAAGTTCATCGAGGAGACATTTTGGCCAGAGTCAAATTATCCACTCGTGACCTTGCTGTCCTCCAACTCTGGGGTCCCAGAAAGTCTAAATTTTGTAAACCCACTAACTTAATGTTAGTGTTAATGTCAGTTAACTAACTGACAAAAATCAATTTATTATTATTACACAAATGCAGATATTTTGATGCAAGCTAGGAATCCCAAACTGCAAAATTCATAGTAAAGACATCCACGTCCATACAAACACACACGCGTACTCCTTAAACGTAATGTTCCAGCATTTGGGATAATAATAGCAATAGCCCTTACCTTCCTTAACCATGCCGACACTGAGACACTTCTGAAACCGGCAGTACTGACATCTGTTACGGCGTCTCTTGTCCACTGGACAGTTTTTATTTGCCAGACAAACATATTTTGCATTTTTCTGAACTGTTCTCTGAGAAAAGGCAACACAAAAATAGGAAACTGATAGTTTCGTGAGCAACTTGGAACCTGACAAAATGTATTTTAATTACAACATGAAAAGCGACAGTGCAATTCATATAATTAGATAAAATTAATTTCCTAACACGCTAGCCTGCAGGAAAAACAATTTTATTAGTGTTAGCTACTGACAATGAAAATCATCTAGGATTGTTCTGAAGCAAGTCTCTGGAGACAGGCAACTTTGAATGATAAAATCATATCTGAAATTACCAGGTCATCGCATCTACCTTTGGGGATTAGATTATCTCCGCTTTTAATATCCCTTTGGGAACAATTTTCTACTTGGTTCATTCCCTTGATTATTGCTGACCTTATTAAAATAAAATCAAAATGATCTGCGCTGTACTCCTCTTGCTATCGCTATTGTTAGGCAAATACCACAATAACTGGTTTGGTTAGCCACTAAAATCATCAGGGAGAAAAAAAAAAATAGCAGAACTCCCCCCAAAATATATTTAGTTTAATATTCTAGGAAGGCTGATCTGACTTGGGAAAAATTAGACAGAATTATACTGCAGCTATATACATGTAACTGCCTCTTGAAATTGTTGTAAAACTATACAGTAAATTTAAAATTTGTGAAAACCTGGTAAGCTTTGAAAGAATGCAATAGAAACAGTTGCAAAAAATATGTCATGCATTTTCATACTTAAAGTCAAAGGCAACTTAGCACAGAAAGATATTAATAGGAAAGACATCAGAAGAGGATCAAATTTATCTGTTCAACATTCGGTATTAAATATTCCACTGCAATTAAATTAATGGGGAAATGCTATTTTAATTTTTTTGCTCTTTTTGAAGCAACAGCTTCAGTGTACTAAATATAAGGGACACAGCAAACACAGTTCATAGCACTTCAGAACTGAAAATCATTTCCCTTGAGAAAGTAATTTTCAGAGTAAGCTCTGGATACTGCTCTCAATAAGGGATATGCTATTGATTTCCACAGGGGCAGGATCAGGCCCACAGAAGCTGCTATTTCCAGGTTATTTGTGTTCCATTTTATAACGATTTTTAAATAACAAGTGAGTTGCACATGAGATGTGTATTTTAGCATGTTGCCAAAGGATTATTACCAAGTAATATTAGTAGTTCTACGTACAACAACAACAAAAAATGCTGTGAGCCCTCCCCTCCAACTATTTTTGGACTATTTTTGTTCCCTTCATAGTTAGGACATCTTTTACCAGAACAGGGGCACAACTGCTATCTTTGCACAAAGAAATATATTAAATTGGCCCCAAATTTATCAAATCTTAACCCTACTGCCCAGAACCACCCCCCCAAAAGTCTACCCCAAGAGCTTCATTTGTGCTGCTTCTAAAAAAAACACTGAAACCTGAGCTAAATTTGTTGAAATTGTGAAGTGCCCAAATCTAAAAGCAGAAGAGTTCCAGTTTTAAAAATGTAAGCACATGGTTTCAACTGCCTCGTGTGTATTATCAGCGTTACCACCGGCTTCAAAGCCTCCCAGGCTACAGGGCTGGCACAGGGACACACAAAGCCCACTGCCATAGAATCACAGAATCATAGAATCACAGAATGGCTTGGGTTGGAAGGGACCTTAAAGATTATTTAATTCCACCTCCCTACGGTGGGCCAGCTGCCACCCACTGCATCAGGCTGCCCAGGGCCCATCCAGCCTGGCCTTGAACACCTCCAGGTACGGGGCATCCACAGCTTCTCTGGGCAAAAGAGAAAAAAATCACTGCCCTGATGGGTGCTTGCACCTGAACCCAGAGAAGCAGTGAGGCGGCCAACAAACACAACGGTGAAAACGTTTGGGTTTGCTCCACGCCTGAAGCCCCCACCTCTTGCTGCTGCCGATTTGACATGCTGAGCCACTTCTACCCACTGTCGATCACGCCAGGGGCTTAGAACTTGGAGCCCACCAGGCCAATGGGGCAGGGCCCAGGAGCGTGCAGTGGGGCAGCAGGCAGGGAGGGGAGGCTGGGGGATGAAGGGTGGGATGCGTCTCACCTTGAAGAAGCCCTTGCAGCCCTCGCAGGTCCGCACCCCGTAGTGCTGGCAGGCAGCGTTGTCCCCGCAGACGGCACATGTGCCCTCCCCAGACGAGGAGCTCCTGCTGGGCGGGGATGGCAGGCCGCTGCCGCCGCCGCTGGCCTCGCCCATGAGGCCGGAGGTGGCTGCGTTGAGGCCGAGCGGTGAGAAGGCTAAGGTGGCTGGCCTTTTGGCCAGGGGAAGCCCGTAGGAGTGGCTCTCCATGGGGGTCTGGCCGGCCGCCGGTCTGTCGGAGCCCAGGGGCAGGCTCAAGGAGGCCGGATCGTAACACATGTGGGCGGCCGCCGCCGGCGGCGTGTGAGGAGGGGAGTGCTTGAAGTGGAAGAGAGGGAAGCGGGGAGGCACAGTCTTCATGGGGGCGGCCTCCATCAGGTGGCCGGGGGGCAGGCAGGTCTGCGTGGGCTGCAGCGGGGCCTCGTCCCACAGGCTCTGGTGCGGGGGGAAGCCGGGCGTGGTGGGCGTGGAGGGAGGCGACTGCTTGAAGTACATGGAGGTGCTGGGCATCCCCTCGTCCGCGGAGGGAGGCAGTGAGGGCTGGTAGGTGGAGAGCCGGGTGTCTTCCATCTTGATGAGGGGCCTCTGGCTGGAGGAGGCGGATTGCATTTGGTAGAGGCAGGAAGGCTTGAGCTCGTAGCTGCCGGAGTAACCCTCCATGAAGGTGCTGAAGCTGGGAAGGGAGGTGGTGGCGGTGGCAGTGATCTCGGTGCTGCTCAGGTCCATGGTCAGCTTGCTATAGTCAGGGTTCATGATCTCCGAGCTGTACTCCGAGCCATACGCGTAGGTCTGAGCTGCATAATTTGAACCGGGCGGCGAAGGGCTATACTGCGCTTGCACACAGGGCATATCTGCAAGGGCAAAGGGGGACGTCACCAGCCAGCCTCGCGTGCCGACCCCGCGACCCAGAGCGCTGCTAACTTCCTCCCGACGAGCTTCCCACATTGCACAGAGCACAGTCAGCCTCATGAAGAAAGAAATATAAATCAGCTTCGAGCCTCTGCCCGTCAACACAAACGAGTATCAGGGATCGACCAAGCACTATTCGGGAGCCTGCTCCCTTCTGCTCGCTGCTGGGGCAACTTGAATCTATACCGGTGTCAACGAGAGAAGAATCCAGCTCAGGCTGCCTTAGATCCGCTGCTTAATATACATAGGTGTCAATGAGAATTAAATAAGCAGAATGGGAACGGCTGATGGCTCTAAATCTATCTCCGTATGCATGCGACTGTGCCATAAAATTTTAATGAAGGGTAAACTAGATTACCAAATGCATAATATTAAAAATGATATTTATTACGAAAGGAACAGCATATACAGTGGATGTCAGAGCTCAAGTCACAGTATTTGCTACTTGGGACTTGCAAACATCAATTTTGCTTACCCGGCTCTGGGCCTTCAAAGCATATTTCTGGTCAGCTAATAACTTAGGGTCGGTCCCTAACTGCTACTTTGAAGGCTTATCTGTAGCAGAACATTCTCCTAAAAAAAGCAAATGGTGGAACATATCCCTAAATTTGCAAAAATATAAGAGAAGAAGCATGGGGCATTTCTGTTTTTGTAAGAAAGGGGAAATAGAATTGTTTTTATCCACCAGTCATAAAAGTTAATGTGGCTCACTGATAGCTGGCATGGTTTAAGCAACACAGTGCCTAGCTATGAAGATTTTTTTTTTTTTTAACGTTTCCTACTGATCCACTGTTTCCTTTGTTGCTTAAAGGAAATAATGGACCCAGTTCTGCAATCCACGTGAAGTTCACCTGACTAAACCCTGACTCCAGCCCAATATTTGCAACCCAAACTCAAAGTGCATGATGCACCTTGGTTCTGCTACAGAGAAATAAAATGCATCCATCTGTACCATTTCCCTAGTAAGGAGAACAGGAAAGCAAACATGGAGATCTATCAAAATTAAGCACAGCTTATTTCTTCTTAATCGTGGTAATTTGTATTTTTTAAGTACTCAATTAAAAATTACTGTTTAAAAAAATGCTGCATTAAAAATAATGGGGGGGTTCTTTAGTGTTTTAAGAATCTCCTTCACTTCTAATTTTTAAATATTTACTTGAACCTGCCATGCAAGAATCCAAATAATAGGTGTCAAACCAGCTTTTAATTCTTTCCTGCCTGCTTTGCAGATAAATGTAAACCAAGCAGCAGATTTCAATGATTGTGTTGTTACAAAGTACCCAGATCTTTCTTCTTTTTGAGAAAACATTAGAAAGTGGCAGAAAAAAAAAAAAATAGTGCTGTTTTCTAAAATTGCTACTTGTATTTATTTAAAGGAAAAAGATAGAAGGACAACAGTTCCACAAGCCTTGCCTCCCAACCTTATTTATGTATCTTCCTACCTTTCTCTTTTTTCCTATCATTTTTCCTGTGTTCATGCCATTCCATGCCAAGTCCTATTGCTGTCACTGTTTTGCTTGAAAAGTAAATAAAAAGGGAATGCAATTTTTTCCATGCACCTCCACTGAGGAATACGACCGAACACATGGGCAGATAATGTCACAAGGGGACGTGTCGACATGCAGCCCTGTGAAGGAAAAAGGGCTTTTTGCTAGCTCAGAAAATGAGCAGGAGTTGAGGGAAACAGATTGTTACGGTTTTGTTTTGTTTTTTTTTTCTCCTAAGCGAGGTGCACATTATGGCTGGAGTTATGGCCAAGGTTACAGCCTGAATTCTGCTCAAAGTGAAATAAGAAAGCCTAAGTCTAAAATAAGTCTGACCTGAGGACAGAAAAAATATCCTGAACGCAAAGGTCTGTTGCGCTGCGCAGAACTCCTCCTACTTTGCCCACTGCCAGCGCCTTCGGCTGACTAATTCCAACCCCTACTTTTCCACGGGGCACCAATATTAATTACCCTGCAAAGCAAATCACCTGGGATTTTCTCTTCTTTCCCCAACAATATTACAAAATAAATAAATAAATAAATAAATAAATAAATAAATAAAACCCCAAACCACGGGAGGTGCGCAGAGGAGCAGCGTGCCAC
>VXAV01000223.1:0-17701 GCA_013399715.1 Alectura lathami
AATTTTATTGTCTTTTTTTTTTTTTAAAAAAAAAATTAAATTCTCCGTTTAGGAACACATAGAAAAGATTGGCTATGTTCCCAAACTATTGAAGCACTTTCAACAACTTTGATGCAATTTTGAAATTCTAACTAACCTTACATTATGTCGGATGTAGTAATTTGACCACCTGTCCTGAGTTTTCTAGAGAGAAACAGAATACAGGACAATTTTTCTGCTATAAAAGATATAGCTATCCCATCACATAGCTTCATCCACTTTGGTCTTCCAGAACAGCTGTAGAAGGGAGAACAAGTTTAATGCAAGTATGTGGTAGGCAATTGTACTTTCTCCTGTTTTTTCTTGGAGGCCAACATGCATCTTCAGTAAATTCCTCATTTCATGTTCTTCTGGGTAGTCACTCACTTAACTGGTTAAAATATTACGATTTTGGAACAGTACTGCTTTTTTTCATTGGGATTATAATTCAAATTTGTATAGCAAAGATTGAGGTCAGAGTCAGGCTTCTGGGTATGCACATTTGAGACTTTTCAAAAGGTCTCTAAACTGTATTTACTGGATACGTGTGTATGACACTTTCATTCCTGTTAGAATATACTATATATTTTAGTATTACTTTGTAAAGAAAAACATTAAAGCTTGGAAAACTCACTAGCAGAATTAGTGAGAAGGATCTGTCTAGTAGTAACAATGCCACCGGCAGCCCTGAGAACAATGGTGTGAGATGTGGCAACCATGGACTTTGCAGCTTTAAGATCATCGCTGATATCCAGTCATATTCCAGTAGACCCTACCCATAAGGAGGAAGACAGACTCTCAATACGTGGTGTCTTTATTTGTTCTGAAGTGATGGCAGTTTGAAGTCCTTGTAAACAAAGTCTTTTCCTGTTGCTGTACAAAAATATTTATACCAATACAGTACTGAATATGGATGGAGGTAAACCAGTCTGAGAATGTTTACAGCAGTATATTTTACTTCCTGGGTGAACACAAGTATTGCAGCCACATTTTCATATCTGCTTCCAGACTATGCAGTGTTGTATGGCTTTAAAAAGCTTTTGGAAATAGCATGAACTCCAGTGGGCTGTGGCTTTTGTTTCTTAAAAATATAGTTTTGCGACTTTTACAGTTTAACTCACAATTTTTCCTTTCATCTAACCCCAGAAATCCATGTGCTATACGTATTTTGGAATACAGTGAGTGTGGGAAGAACAACAGGGGAAGAAAACAGAGGAATAGTAATGTGGCCTCTGGCGTCTCCTTTGTAAAAGCATCCATTCCTGTCTGTGTGGTGAAGGAGAACATTCTTGACTTATTCTTGATGCATGCAGAAAGCATCACTCTTGAGTGTTAGTCCTTTTAGGCATTCCTCTAAGCCTGAACTTGAAGACCTGTTTAAATGAAGGATGTCTGTGGGTTTCAGAATTAGCTTTTCTGCTTACTTTTTTTCAATACCTGAATGGAAGAAAAATAAGAATCATTGCTTGAATTCACAAAAGGACAGTTTGTATATGCCTGGCTTGTTGCAGGTGCAATCCAAGAATGTTTTTAAGAGAGGTGTCTTGGAGAGACAGGCTAAGCAATGCCAAAATACCTAGTCCCAACAAGGACTAGATAATGTGGCATCTGAGGAACTGGAAGTCAAAGCATGCATCTTTAAGGCAGAAATGAACTGGAGAACAAAACTGCATATAACCGCACATAGGAAGTGCCTAATCAACATGTCCACTGTGGGCATGCATTTCTTTTCTTTCAATTGGATATGATACAGACAACAAAAATTATGACCTCTTCATCCTAATGACCCTGCAAATCTAGCAGTGGGACAAGAAGCAACTGAAGGCCACTTGCAGAGGAACATCTTCATTGCAGTGGGGCATCCTGAGAAATGACATTTTTGTGTTCAATATTTTTTCTTTTTCTGTGTTTATGTAAACACTCTAAGTTCCAAGTTCTTCTTTCAGGAAATTTTAATAATTAACTAAATTATTTACAGATGCTGTCTTATTTCAAACATTTTCTTTTACAGAAAGGAGTGCTGCACAAATTTTGAAATCCTGCCTCTGCTTCCTCAGCCCTACCTTCCTCTCGTCATCCTGATGGAAGCATTCATGTATCTCACCGAGGGTTACTTACCTAGTAATTGGTTTTTACATCTTGAGCCCCCTTTCTGATAGCAACCATATTTAGGGCCATTGTGAAACCTTTTTGACCTGATTATGTGATTCCAATCAGCTGTGTTCTGAGCTGCCCAAAGACCGACTGATGGGGAAGCTGCACTTTGGAACTCAGTTCCCTTGTCACTGGCAGTAGCTCCACACAGGCAGGCAGAGGTGTGTTGGACTCTTCATGATGAATTTGGATTATTTCTTATTTTTGTCTTTCAACTTCAATTTTCCTGTTTGAGATGGTGCATGTCCCAAATGCTTTTTATACTCAGTTCTTGCTGTGATCATCTCACTCTGAATGAGGCTTCAGTAGCAGCTATAGCTTCTTGTACTGTAAATGTCAACTTCAGCGTTGGTTAAATGAGAAATTAATTCTGACCTGCCTTCTGTACCAAACCTGCCAAATGAATGGCAATTAAATCTGGACTACTAAACTCAAAAATCTTCTCTGCAACTTCTGGGAGCTGACCTGGAACTTCCTTTACAAAAAAGAATGAAAAGCGAATCGAAGCTGCAGATTTTTATTTAATATTATTGTACTTTGTTGAGAGGAGAGCAAAAGAATACAAACATTTTAATGTCCTGTTTCCAGGTTCATTTCTAATGTCCTCAGGATCCTGGCAGGAGAAGTTGCCGCATGGACAGACCATGGTATTTGCTGCTGCTTCTCTTTGTCTGTCCTGCTGCCGAGAGGTTTTACCTAAAAACAGAGGTTAGATGAACTGATGGGTGTTGGTTGTGTTGTTCCCCCTCCATCTGAGTTTAACACTGTAGAGGTTTTGTTATCAGGGTAATCTTTTGCTGTGTCTGTAGCTGGAACAATTTTTTAATGTTTATTTCCTGCTTTTAATGTTATATGTATATTCATGAAAGCAAATCAGCAAATCCTTTTCCACAGACAAGTAGGTAGGTATGTACATAGTCCCAGGACCTGTCAGTGGAAATTTTTGCTTGCTGGAGTCGACATCCCTCTAGCTCTGAGAATCCTCTTGTGTTGTCACTGGGCCTGCTGGCTGTGACTGCCTGGCACTGACTCTGCAGCCCTGTCCTTGAGGCCCGTTGCTTCTACCCATTTGCTTTGTCAGTCTTGAAAGGATTCCTGTGGTATTCTCACTGTAACTGGCAGTAGTATCTTTTGCGTTGTAACATAGGACTGTGTAGATGCATCCTCCACAGACAGACAAGTACAGCAGTAATATTTAACAGGTACCAATATAATTGACTGAAGCTATTTGTTATAGATACAAATATGTTGAAAAAATATTAATTTCAGAATTATCAGGCATTTAGCACTACGATTACCCAGCAAAGAAGAGGGTTTTTGGAGCAGTAATAATCTGTGTTGAAATTTGGCTAAGCCTTTTAAAGCAAGATATTCACTTTGCTCTGTATATACCAAACATTTGGCTTTCCCTACCTAACACTCATACAGCACAAACCCTTCTGTATACAAGGTGAGATGGGTGCTCTGATTGAAGGCCTTGAGATTGACTGAGCTGCTGTGTTTCTGGGGCTTCAAGAAAGGTTTTCACTCGACACTTTCCCGCAGGAGTTCACATTTGCTGTTTTATCTCTGGGAGTGAGCTTAGTGGCAGACTCACACTGAGAGGTGGGGAGAAATGCCATGGGAGCTGCTTAACAGCATTCAGATGCAGAGATGGCATTTGATTCTCAGGCATCTTTGCTGCATCCGCTTTATAAGTAATCTAAATCAGGAAAATCTACAGGGTATCAGGAAAGCAGACCTCTGATCTGCATGCTCTTGCCATTAAAAACCCAGTCCTGCCTCTGAAACAATAAACAAATCTAAAGGTTATTGAACAACTTTTGTTCATCTCAGTGAGTCTTTTCAGAGTCTGCGAAGTGGTGGAATAGCAGGTGCATGGGCACGCAACCGTGTGGGTTAGGACTGTGAGAGGCCCCCGACAAACTGTTAATGAGCTGCCTGACGTACTCGATGTAGCTGTTTTCATTTAATGTAAATCTGTGTTAGTCTAATTCCTACATGTTGTTCAACCAAAATGCTCTGGCTGTGTTTTAAACCAACTGCCGTGCTTTGGAAACAGCTCCCAGTACCTGTTATAGACACCAAATACTCTGTGAGATACAGCCAAGCCTGAACTATTTCTGTTGCATTTTAGTTCTGCATTCATGCTAATTTATATTTGTAAATATTTGTAGATGGGTAATTGAAGCTCTGCAGCAATCCTTTTTCTTTCCCTCTAGATGGATAGAGTCTGCAAAATTTAAAATACTTTAGGATTATACAGGCTAATGTTATGTTGATACTTTGCCTTTAATTCAATAGAAAAGTAATTTTTTTTTTTTGTGATTCATTTGGTGTTGTGAAATTAAGGAAGTCTCTAGAAATTATTGTAAAAGCAAATAACTAGATAAGAAAAATGATAAAAATATAATTGCTGCAGCTGTAAGATAAGGTGCTGTATGATGTCAGAACTGTGAATTGCTGATGAAGTTTGAAGTAATTCCATTTTACATGATATTCTTAAATTCTCATATAAAACAATTGATTTAAAGGTAGAGCCTTTGAAATGCAAAGAATTAACCTCACCCTCCAGACATGATGCTTAAGGTTAAAAATAATAGAAACATAAATCTTGTGTAAGTCTTATTAAAAAATAAAAAAATAAAAAATATCTGTACTATCTGAGTTGGATTTCTTTCAACCAAAAACTCCTATTCTGAAATCCTACCGTTCTGACAGTGTGACAAATTGCTGGAACAAATGCTAAATAGTTAAATGGACAAGTGATGGATAGCCTCATAAGCCTTGCAGGGCAGCCTGTGTAAGATACTAATTGGTTCTGTGGAACTGGTTTTAGTCAATAAATTCACTTGAGGGATTTTTGTGTGCATGTGTGTGTGTTAGATATCTTTAAAGAAAGCAGTGCTGTAGGTGACAAACCACTTGCAATGTATTAGGCCACCAACAACTTCATTTTGCCCTCTGTACCATCTACCTTCTTTCAAGGATATAACCTACTAAAAATCTATTATTGATGCATTGCTGTCTCTCAAAGGCCTCTGAATTATGAGTTTATTTGGAAGCCTCCAGAATATTTTGATGCTAAGAAAAATGCCCACATTAAGTTCTCCAGTGTTTGCAATTGCTTTTTTTCCCACCTCCTGCAATAGATTCTGCCACCATTGCTCACTTTGAGCAATACTTCCCACTGCAGATGGTCTCAATATTGGTGAACTCCCCTCGTGAAACATGTCAAGGTGAGCAGAGACGATTAGACTCCTGCCCTTGGGAGTACTGCCAGGAAAGATCTGAGCAGCCTCTACTGGCACTGAATTTGAAGGTGTTTTCAGGACTCCAAGTTTGAATTTAGGCCTGGTTGCTCCCTGTTTTCAAATCGTTCAGCTTCCTGAGCCCTTCCAGCTGAGCTGTGGCATTCCCAGGGGCAGGTGGCTGTGTCCTGAGCACCCCTGTCTCGGGCAGAGGTTGTCTCCTGCATCACTGAGCTGGAGAGGGCCGGAAGCCCCACGAGGCCTGGCTGCGTGCTGCTGGCTGACGGCAGGGAGGGGGGTGGCAGACCCAGCTGAGCCCAGGGTGGGCTGAGATATGGGATGCCAGCTCTGGGAAAGAACACATGTCATCAGCCCCAGATCTTCACAGGCAGCAACCCAACCTTTGCACAGCTCTGAGGTGCGGGAAGAGCAGTGGATGGCATTTAGTGCGGGCCTGGGCAGATCAGCTGAGTGGTGAAAGCTCTCACCCCTTTGTTTCCCAGTGACTTCCTGCTCAGCATCCTGGCTGCTGTGAGCTCTCTGCCCCCTCTGCTGCTGCCTTGCACAGCCCCCAGCGTGACCTCTGCCTGCACAGCACTGTCAGGCACTGAAAAGGAAAGCCCTGGAGCACCTGCCTTTAAATTCCTTAAGCCCTTTGCTGAGTGTGGCCCACAGTGATTTCGGGAGAAATATGAGGCGTTGGGTTTGTTCTTGGTTCTGTTAAAAGCAAAAAAAGAAAATTATCAGTGTTAAAAATGAATTGTTTTTGTGGGTAACTTAAAAAGAAAGAACAAAAAGAACCTCAGTGAGTGTCAGGGCATTGGAGAAGAGTTGAGATGATTTCCTACTTTTTCCAAATAGAAATTTCCTGTTCAGTATAATGAGATTGATTAATTCTGAAAACCTCAGGAATCAGAAGGCTAATCTTTGAGATAAAGAAAAACCCTGAAATTAATTTAGAATTTAAATGACACTAAGATTAAGGGAAAATTCAGCTCCAGGTCTCCAATCCATTCTGATGACGACTGTGTTGCAAAATAAAGCTTATTTTTTGGGAAGGGAGCAAAAGTGAGTTATGTCTTTCTGATTGCTTTGCATTCTCTCCTATGCTCACATACGAGATGTTTCATAATTAAAAGACTGTACTTCAGCTGATGTATGTTTAAACCAAATTTGACTAATAACATGTACTAGCTACCTTAGCAGTGGTGGTAAAATAATGAGACAGCACAAATAAGATATTTCTGGAATGGCTTATAACAGAAAAAATGAAGACAAGGCGGAGCAGGCAACCTGTACCTAGGTTGTCTGATATATCTGAGACTCAGGAAAGCTTTCAGGGAACAAAACCTTGGTTAACTACCTGGTATATTTTCAGTCTAACCTGTTACAATACATATTTCAGGAGGAGCTGGAAGGAAGATGTGTTATGTTGGGAGAATATGGACACAAAGATCCATAGGCTCATTGTACAGCTCATGGGAGGACATTGATAACTTAAGGAGAACTTGCTCCATGTGACACAAAAAATACCCCTGGCTCCTCAGCACAGAGAAATTATGATTTGTCACTAAAAATGAAAATGTGAATAGTTATGTAACAATACTAATAGTTTTTTCCTTAGATCCTAATATATTATTAGATTTTTATAACAGATTAAGAAGTCCAGGAAAAGCTTGTATTGTAGAAATTATCTGTCCACAAAAGGTAGGTTTCTTGTGCAGGTTAGTGACTGAGGTGTGCAATGGGTTGAAGAGATTTTCGGGTCATCTGACTAAAAGAAGCTGAATTACAAGAGTTAAGAGTTATCCTATTAGGAGAAACTTGCTGGATTTATGGCCACCTGCGAATCAAAGGATAAATACAATGTACTTTCTTCTTATGTTTAATCAGACTCTGTGGCTCCAGAGTAAAGGCCCACACATCCCTCTGGAGCGCATTTATGATGAATATTTTAGTTCATTAATACAAACGATTGTGACTATACACAAAACAGAACAAACAAACGTTATGTGATCTCCAATACACTGATCTGTATTTATGCTTGCATAAAAGCATGAGGTAGACTCATTTAGGATATTAAGCCATAAAGTTTAACTACTGAATCAACCAAAGATAGTAGACTAGAAATTTCCTATGTAACTAAGGTAATTTTTATAAAAGCATTTTGCCTTTTTTTGATAAAGTTGATTTTGAGCTTAGCTCTAGTTTTTGTGTGCTTTACATTCTAGTATACAGCACACTTTGCTAGACATCATGTGTAATGAATGTTTACGTCAACCTCAAATATCCATAATGTGGCCCTTAAAATGCTGTTATAGGTAATTTGGCAGTCTGCAAGTGATGCTGTGCCAAGTGAAGTGATGTTGCAGCACAGAGCACTCCAGTAAGCGGTCACCAGGCTTTAAATAAACTTAATTCTTATGAAGCAGACTTTCAGGATTAAGTAAAAATATCCGTTTACTTGTACCTTGACAGGAGATGAAGGCCTGAAGCCCGTCTGGCAGTGGGAAATCGCTCCTTTGAATTTAGCTCATAGACTCTGATATTGCAAGTGCAAAGTACATCATTTAGTGTAAAGAACTTGTACTTACTATGTGTGTGTAAAACAATAATGCAAACTCCAAAGGGCTTTGAGTTTCTGTATAAACCCGCCAGTCAATTCAGAAAGGACAAGTAAGCTGTGCCTTGGGCATAGTTAATAAGGGGACTGCTCTAAAAGCTGCTCTCAGTTTCCAAAGCTTCTCAGCTAGTGTAACTTGAATGTTTTTTAAATTAAGAGTTTACTTTCAAATAGCTTATGAAACACATAGGTGATGAGCTGATATGTTTGTCACACTTGCATATTTAGGAACCCATGTGTTTATAAAGTGTTGTATCACATCTGTGGGAGAGACTACAACTGCTCATAACTGACTGTAAGAAATCAACTGACCTGCTGGGTTCATTAACAGTTTAGAGTTCTATTGCCTACCCTTTTAAAAAGATTTTGAAGAGTGTATAAGTGTGTGTCTTTTCAGAAAACCTGAATGTGCAAAGTTAGAAAAGAAAACGAAAAGACTGAAAGAATAAAACTGCCAAATGTCAAACTCAAAGGACCTACTGAAATTCAGGACAAAATCCAATTTCAGGTAAATTCATAAGTTACCATCTGTTCTGTTCACAAGTATCTTTTATATACTATAAATATACCATACAGTAACAGCTTCCCAGCTGTGAAGAGCCCATTTGCTTGACTGTTTTAATTTCTCTATAAAAGTTTGGTTTTGAAGTTGGCCATCTGCCCAGATGCCACTGTGATAGGTATTAATAAAATACAGTATGAAGAATAAATTAAAACATCTGCTAAAATTAATAGGAAAAAAATTCTATTCAGCATAGCAGGGAATACAATAGCATGGAGAAACTGACTAGTCTGAGTTGGTAGTCATAATTTTGAGAAATTGAGATAATAAAGGGTGACATTTGGGATCTGGTCCAGCAAGTCTCTATGTTCAACTATAAGCATGTAAGTAAGCCCGTTCTTGGCTTACTTGCTCATAAACCTAAAAATAAGCATGTTATTTGAAAGAATCAGACATCCAGAAACAGTTTTTACATCCTAGTGCAGTTATATAGTAATCAAAGATTTATTTTACTGTTCAGCATAACCCTTAACAGCTGCAGTTTTATTGGGAAGGTAAGAGGATTGCGGCTCCATCTTTGCTGCCATATACATTAGGCTGCTGCCTAGAAGAGTAACCCTTTGTCCTCCCAAAGGTCCTGGCTGTGTTTGACTTTGCCTGGCTGGGAAGCCCAAGGACTGACCGCCTGTCAAGATTTTTCCATGAAGTAAGTGCGTGTGTGTCTTCAGCCCTTGCACCCAATCAGCTGTACTGGAGCTGCGCAGGGCCGTTGGCCCACTGCCATATCTGAGTTGGGTATTTCCTGCTGGCGGAGAGTTTGTAAAATTTGTAATTATACCAGCAGTGCTGTCAGAGGAGCATGCAAGCAAAAGGAGGTAACTTTTAGACAGCAGAGAATATACTCATTGCTCCTGTCTCTCTGGCAAAAGGAGCTTGACTTAAACTCAGCATGAAAAGAATTAGGGAGATGACAGATCCTGGTTGCAGCTAGTAATCAAGGGACGCTGAGCACAAGCGATAACTTGGAAGGTTCACGTTAGACATTAGAATAAGCTTCCTCAGAAGTACAGCACTAGAAAAGGTTGTCTGAGGAGGTACAACTCTTCATCCCTAGAATATCCGGGGGCTTGTTTAGACAAACCTGTGGCTGGTCAGGCCTGCATTTTTCATCCTCCTTCAAGTGAAAGGACTACATGACCTCTAGAGGCATCTTCCAACCACCTTGTTTGCTCAGATGCTGCTCAGACCAAAGCTCGCTCTCTCCAGCAGAGATGAGAAGCAGGCACTTGGGAGGGGTGGTGGGGAAGAGGTACGTATTTGCCCACAGTATTCCCCTATATTCTGGCAATAAAGAGTCAGGCATTTCCAAAGGTGTTTTTATTTAATAATCATGAACAAGTTTGGCTGGCATATTGTGATTCTTTTTTTTGTTGTTGTTAGCCAGTTGTTGTTTCAGCTGTGAGATTTAAATTTAGCTTATTTTAGAAGTTGTTTTGGTTTTAATATTTAATGGAATATTTTTGAGAAAAATCTTGTAAATTTAATTACATTTTTCTGCTACACTGTCAATTCTGTCTTACTGCTGCTTTGTGGGTAGGAAGGAAAAGATGTTCAAAGTTCTGTTTGTTACTCAGTCATTTTAATTCTTGTTTGCTGTTGCTCGGACCTTTGTGCTCGGTGTGTTAAGGAGGCTGTACTGGTGTCTTAGAGAGAAATGGTCTTTCACTTTCTTGATCAGCCACATCATCCACCCCTCAGTAACTGAAGTAAAACCTGGTTGTTATTCTATATTTACTAGCATTAAAAATGAGCAGGTCTGATATATTCTCTTCTGAGGCTGAGCTGGGAGTTGAGAGTTTGCAGCATTTTCCCCAGTTGCTGAGTACTGCATTATCTGTGCATCTCCATATGTTCCATGTGTTTCTTTAAACTGGGCTTTGGTCCTGGGTTTGTCTCTAGCATGCCTCAATACCTGAGTCTGTTTTATTATACTGTTTTGGAAATCTACTGTGATTACTGCCTAATCCCTTTGTGCACCTCTCGTGGCCTTCTCCTGGAAACAAAGATTAACCTTCTGTGGCATTTTTGATCTAGCTAACAATGGAATATGAATCACTTCTACTGTAGGTAAAGGGCTTTGCTGAACTGTGTGAAATCTCTCTTGTGAGCTGCAAAGCACCATGATAAACTTCCTTTCTCTTTCCTGTTGCACAGAATCACCTGTGTTGTGCCCAGGAAGACATGCCAATCTCAGTGTCATTGTCACTGGCAGTGATTTTCTGAGGCAGACCATTTTCTGTACTGTGTAGCACACACTGCAAGCCCCTGCATGTGCTCAGCAGCAGCTTGTCTACTTGCTGGTGATGCATGATCCGGCTGCAGGTCCAGCCCACCCTGGTGGCTTGCTGCTGAGTTTGACAGTGTGCAACCCTTCCTTGCTGCCCAGGTGCTGCTCCTGGGCACCTCCTGAAGCACCGTGCCCAAGTGCAGCTGTGGGTCCTGCTTCTGGTTCCCTTCACTTGCTCTTGACTTGTTCTGGGACCTTTGGCTCTTCCCATTACATGTCATGCTCACAGTTATTTTCTGAAAATCTCCTTTCCTGTTTGCTTTTATCCGGATATTTTCTTACCAGCACTTTGTCTCTCAAAGACAAACAAGGTTCCTTTGACACGAACAACTATTTAATGTGGGAAACATTGGTGGTGTATGTTCAGTTTAACATTCTCCCTGTTCCTTACAGAGGCATACAAGAACTTGTCTCCACACCCAATTAGAAGCATACTTTAGGGAGTATCGAGTGTGTGTGTATGTATACACATATATAAAAATTTGTATTTATATATCAAGCACAGCTTTTTGGTAACCTGCTTATGTATTTGATATGATAAGGAGGAAAGGTTTGTAGAGAAGTCCTGAAGAAGGCCAGGGATGGAGACAGATAAAACAACAATAGCAACAAAGAAATGAAAGACAAAAAGCAAACATAGGCAAGACAAAACAGATCTGGGAAGACAAAGTCTCATGAATAAATAGGTGAGGCTACTCTGAGAGGTATTTATTTAGTATCTTCTATTTCTGTTATGGATAATTTTTAGTGATTTTTGTGGTGTGGAGGGTCTTTTGCTTCACACAGGATAACTTTTACTAGCAGTGTATGTTGCTGTGGCACTCAGTACTCCTGCACTAGTTAAGGGTCTGTGAAGAATATTTCTATTAAAAATCTGGAAGATTACATTTCTGTCTTCTCATATTGCATCATCCTGAAACTTGACGAGTTGTCAGTGGAGAGGCAATTATTTCTGCCAAAATATTAAGAACATAGGTTTTGTTTCTAAGCTATATAGGTTATATTTTTAAGCAGTGGCATGAGAATCTATGGATTTTGTAAAACCACATGAGATTTTGGTTTGGGTTGTTTGTATTTTTGTGTTTGTTTGTTTGTTAGTTTTTCTGCTTTATTTTGCCTGACTGTGAAAGTTACATGTTGATACTATAAAAATGACATGCTGTTAGTTGAAAATGAGGTTTAATCGTGTTTGTATTTGCCAGGGGTGAGGAAGGACGAGTGACACAACTGAAAGCCTAGGAGAGCTGAAAAAAAGCAGTGGGGTTGGCCAGAAAAAAAAAAAAAAAAAAAAAAAAAAACAGAAAAAATCTTCTTTTGTTNGTTCTTTCCTGTGAAAGAGAGATGGTATCAGTTTGCAGATTCTTGTTTTCAGGAGCAGCCTGCTGGAAGAAGAGCTGGCAGTGATTCACTCTGGGGCTCATGAGCAACAGGGAGGAGAGTGTGTGAGCCAGCCAGGGGCAGTGGCTAGGAGCTGGGCAGGCTACTAGTGGGCTGGAGCCTGAGCGTTTTGGAAGGGTGAGACAAAGAGCAGGGAGCCCAGGGGTGTGCAGAGGGGCAAAAGGAGCCTGAGGAAGAGTTGAAGGAATCTTTTGAGACATTTGATAATGTGTATTGGATTAAACGAGCATCCTGAATCATCAGTGAAATGTGTGAAATGAGTGATATGAACCCTTTAACCAACTGAGAGGAAATGAACTGCAAATACAAAATTAAGATTACCATTTCTTTTGGAATAGTGCTTTATGTGAAGAAAGCTAAGTGGTCTTCGCATATTCAGCAATTTTCAGTTCTTAGTCTTAATTTAGCTTTAAGAATGCTGTTTATTATAAATGGATTGTCATAGTTTTCTTATTCAAATCTTCAGGATATCAAAAGTCTTCCTTGTCTACTTTGCTGTGAAATGGAATGTAAGCATTCTGTTCCTTCCTTTCCTTCCTCCCTCCATAAAAATAGGGAAAATGAGTCTGGATAACCTCCCAGCAGTGCACTTACTGGGAAAGATGTGGTAGTTTAATATTCACATTACTGTAATGGATGTGTCTCACTTGCTGGCTGGGAGTTACAGGGCTTTCCTCTTGGACTTCAGCTAAGTGACAAAAGCTTTTTGTTAAGGTATGGATGAGCCAGTTCTCTGCCACCCTTCTGTGCCCCCAGTGGGCTTTATATACCTTGCTTTAACTTAGTGCTCTGCCTTTGTTATTCCTTTTGGGGAACACTCTTTTTACTCTTTTTACTCTTTTTTTTTTTTTTTTTTTTTTTTTTTTTTTTAAATCTTACCGAGTAAATATGATCTGCTGATTAGACAGGGAGCAGAAACAATATGGGGTGGCAGGTTGCAGTGCCTGCGCAGAGGTCAGGGTTATCCCTGAAGCACTGGTGGGGTCAGGATTATCCCTGAGGAGTCAGCTATTGTTTCCATTTATATATCCTGAAATCATGAAAACGTTATCTACCGCTTCTCTGCTTACTTCAAGAGTATTATTTCCCTGTAGAAGAGGGGTCAACTGTCTAAATAAAAATGAGGAGAGAATCTCTGAAGATCTCAAGCAGAGTATCAGAGAAGCCCCTCTGGGGAAGGTGCCTTAGCCTCAGAGCTCCCTGCTCAGCCACAGAGATGCTGAAGATGCATGCAGGTTGTGATGCACATGGCAGCTGCTTTTTTGCTTGATGACAGGGCCCTTCTTTGTTTGTGAGCCTCATCACCAGTGTAGAAGTGTTTCATATGTGTGCCACTGTACTGCAAACACCAGGCTGCCTCCCTGCCTGCCAAGTTGTCAGGACACTGGTGCCTATGAACCTCTTCTGAGAGGGCTGAGCAGTCACAGCTCTTTGCTGTTTGTTCACAGGACCCAAGCTGTTCAGCATCATCTCGATATTACCCCTGTTATCATGATCTCACATCCTGCAGAAATTAGCACTGATCTGAGCACGACTTAAAAGAGAGCCCATCCTAACTAACAAGGATGCTGACCTCCTCCTTAAGGAATGGCTGATTTCCACAAAGACTCCTCCCATGAGATAACCACCGCTGGAAGAAAGGAAAGGAAATAATGGCTGACTCTGATTTTTGTGGTGTTGAGTATTTTTATGTACTTGGCAAGTCAGGGTGCTTATATAATGGATTTGCTTCATGCTTCCCATTGAGCCGTTCCCTGGGGTTCTCAGATTAGCAGAATATGGCCACACAGAGCTCTTCTGACTACGTAAGATGTTTGTTTATTGAGTTGCATTTTTCCTTAATTAGCCCTTTAACCTCAGTGGCCTTTCAGGATTGCTCCTCTTCATTCCTGTATTAGTTCCCCAAACCTTGGCTTTTGCACCATTTTTTCTAGTTTGCTCCAAGGAGAGTATTTCTCAGGAGCTCTTCCTTTTGTAAAGGGTAATAGATGTTATGTGCAATTACGCCTGTAAATAGAATTCCTTCCCCTTTAATTTCATTATTGCTTATGCTCCTAGGTTATTTGGCAGTCTGGTGGAGGACATTACCAGACTTGAGAGTTCATCCACACATTTTTAATTCTTTATAGCTCTTTTCCATAAATTATCTCTGTAGAATAAAGCTGAATTTACGTTGTAATCTGAATGTAAAATAAATTCAGTTACTGGTAATCTAAATAATTACATTTTTCTAAAATTAAAATGGCTGATGGAAAACATAAATGGACATGATGTATACAAGTGCTTTGATTAAAAATTGTGTAGTGTGATCATATGCTAAATTTTTCATCTTATCTCCCTGTAATTCTCAGCAGTGGAAACCTGAAAGTGACAAAAAAGAGGAAGTGGGAAGACAAAACCCCAGAAGCAGTAGAACCTGGGGATGCACAGCAGAAGTTCACACTACTTCTGCCTTTGTGTGCTGACACTTCTCATTTGAACTGTTAATTGCTCTTGTGCAATTAACTCTTTGGTAACCATTGTTTTGAGGTGTCTACTGCACCAGTAAAATCCATTGCCTAATATAAAAGGGGTGACAGAAATATTATTGCCTTTTATTGCCTAAAAGTCTCTCTCGGATTGTATCTCAGCTTAGTTGAACAGCAGCCGCTTTTAAAAAGCAGCATTGTCGCTACGAATCCCTCATTTTAAACAATGATACACACAGTGTGAGTGACTGGTTTTAGCTTAGAGGGGAGGCTGGTAAGAAAGGAGAGTTTTGATTTCTGTTATTCGTTCATTCTTGGTGTGTGTTTTTTTTTTGTTGTTGTTGTTTTTGTTTTCCCCCTATCTTTATTAGCTGGATATTGGTCTGGTTCATTCGGCATAATCAGAATCATTAAATAAAAAAATTAAATAGTGTTCTGACTTTCAGTCAGTGAAACTATACAGACTTATTTTTAGATGCACAAAGTTTCTTCTCAGATTCTACCTTCAGGGATCTTAAAATGTTTACATTGGAATGGTGATGTAACTATCAGATCTTTGTGATATTTACAGTGATCTGAAGAAAAGAGTAAAGGTATAACCCCTTATTTTTATAATGGCAATCTGGAAAATAAATAAAAAAAAAAAGACCTCTTCCATATCATCTTTCCCTGGATTTGTGTTTATGTTTTAATGTAAATCACTATATTCAAACAAGCCATACTGGTTAACACAAAGTAAATGAGTTTGTGTATGTGACTTATAACCTAAAAATGAGTGCTTTGTAATGCTACCCATGACATTTTTCCATAGAGACATTTTATGTCAAAGATTGTATGCGTGAGTCAACTGTAAGAGAAATCCACATCTAGTCTTCAGCTGAACTCTTACATTTTGGTAAATTCTCTTTAGTTTGTGAACTTGTCTTCCATCCAAGCAGTTCCTGGAGACATCGTATGGGGATGAGTAAAGGGTAAAGAGGAATTTCACTGCCTGGAGGAGTCTCTCATGCTGATTCTTCCACTGCCTCATTGGCAAGACTGCAAGGATGCATGACCATCAGTGTAATATACAGGTTAGGACATTCCTGAAGCTTCCTTGTTATAGTTTATATCAGTCGTAGGCGATAAAAATATTTTTCAAAGGTAGGCTTTTACATTGTTCCTTCCCTTTATCTATGATGCTCATTTAGCTCAGCTGAGGAGTGGGCATCTAGCAGTGAAACTCCTTACCATACACATGATTTAACATCTCAGTTTGTCCAGAAAAGAAAACTGAGTAGCAGAGAGAGATGTTTGCGTGTTTGTTTGCAGTTCTTAGATTGTTTTCTCCTCAGGTTTGTACCAATGAGGGCAGAAGTAACAGAATTGGTGTGTTTCCTTTTTTGACATTATTGGTCCTAAGTAAATGTAAAAGTTATAGAGGAACTAAATTATTCTTCATGTTTGTAATTCTTAGGAAATCCTAAGTTGTATGAATACCGGAAGTACCAATTTTGTCAGCTTTTTTCTTTCACTAGTGTTATAGATGGATTTTGTTCTCATGGGAGAAGGAATGTTTTAGTTCAGTCCATAAGTTGCTTAAGAGACATCAAATCTGGGGTCTGTGAAAAGTTCGTTCTTTCTTCCCATGTGTACTTAGGAAAGTGATGGGAAAGGAGGGGGCATGCACCCATTTTTTTATATTTTATTGTTATTATTACTTTTAACCAATAAAAGTTGCTAGTGGCTTGGGAAATTGAAGTTTATAAGAGTCAAACATTGGTTTGAACATGTAAAGTGTGCAATGCAGAGAACACAGCTATCGCTACTGAGCAGTGCATGCCAGGTGGCTATCAGAAGCAAGCCTTTGTCAGCTGGTGTAAGTTCAGTTTACGATGGTTCATATTTTCAGTGACATATTTTTGGAGGTCTACAAACTCCCTGGACTAACCTGTTGCCTGGGAAACTGTACTCTGTAAATTACGGTAAGAGGAAAACCTGGCTATTGGATATGTATGTTTTATAATTATTTCATTAATTTTTACAGTAAACATCCAAGCCAGGACTTGGCCTTGGACTTGCCAAGACTTTTTGCACTCATGCAGCATAGAGAATATGGCTGGGGCATTTTATTGTAAATAATGCATAGTTGAACTGAAAGTTAAAAGTTAAATAAAAGTAGCCCTTTTCCAAGTCTATCAGACCAGGCGTTGTAGATACAAATTCTGTTCCTCTCAGCATTAATGACTTTCTGCATCTGCCTTATATGCAGAGTGGACTGCTGAAGGAATAGTTGAATCCCTCCCTCCCGAACCTGGCATAATTGAAAAAACCAAGGGAGAATAAGGATTACCTGAACTCTTATAGCTCTAATCATTTTTTTTTATCCTGTAGGTGTTCCCTCTTTCCTTAGCACTTATATTTTTCAAGAGCATGAGCTGAAATTTTTATAAGGAATATATAGCAGACAGATTTACTTAATACGTGGTAAAGCACAGAGCACTGGCTTTTGAAATTATTAAAATAGAATATTTAGTCAGATTGGACACTTCAGACACTGAAATGTCATTTGCGTACAGTTTAAAATGAGAGTTCTGTAGTATACTTAGATCTGTTATGTATATGCATCATTTTGAATGTCCCTTGAAAAAAAAACAAGCTGTTGTTTAAAATACTAAATAATTAATCCTACATTGGCTGGCTAATTGGCTAGACAAAAGCTAGTTGGTTTTTGCAGACCCTAACTCTTTGGGAGACCCTGAGAATACCCATATTTGCCTTGAGAAGGATGGAAAAATTGAAAACAAGCATTTCAGTTGAAAAATACGTACTCATGAAGAGGTGGTGAAAGCTCAGTGAAAGTGAGTTCCAGGGAACTTCTTTCCTCTGCAAGTGCCTCAGAAGGCACTTCTTCCAAAATGGGAATAAGTGTTCTTTTATTCTTCAGGATGATGATGATGA
>VXAV01000223.1:17779-30754 GCA_013399715.1 Alectura lathami
TTTTTGCAAGAGCAGCCATCCTGCTGTCTGGGCAGTAATGAGCAGATCCTGGAGCTGAGCATGTGCTCCCAGTCACCGTTTCCAGGTCTGGCTCTGCACTTCTCATGGGCTGACCAGCATTTTCAAACCTACTGTTCCTTTTGTAGCTCAGTAACATGGTTGCTGACACTCTGCACATTGTGTTAGCCTTCTGGAATTCCATGCAGCTGTGATGGCTCACACAGAGGTTCCAGGTTGTGCTGAGCACTGGCTTTGTTCTCTGCATCCTCAGGAGAGCTGCAGATTTCCGAGAAGATAGTCTCTGAGTTTGGTCTCCTCATGTTTCCTCCTGCTTTGCTTTTGTTTTAGCAGTGAACTGATTCCCTTGGCTCAAAAGGAGTTACCTTTAAAACCAATTCTACAGCATCAGTTTTGGGCTGGTAGGTAGAGAAACTGCAGTTTTCACATTTGTGCACATACTGCAGGAGTCCCAGTCTCTTACTCAGGTAAGATCCTGGGAAGAAACTCACTGAAAAATTAATGGCTTTTCTCATAGTAAGTCCATTCTTTCTGTGGGATTAAGCCTTGTGGTAACTGTGGACACTGATCTCTCAGAGTTCTTTAGACAGGGTCTTTACCTAGGTGACAAACTGCTGCTAGAGAGTGGATGCTCCAATCCACACTACAGAATATTTTAAAAATCGGATGGAATTGTGGAACTGAGAAGTTGACATGGGGATAGTCTCCAGACTGTCACCCCTGTGTATTAGAAGTAATAACATAGGACACACTGCAGTCTTCTGGACTGGCAGAGTTTATTTTTATTGCTGTAATTGGGGTACGTTAGGGAAACTTGGTATTCATTGCCACTCAGCTTCCTCCTCAGCTCCCTGATGGTCGAGAATTACTTCACTTGGCTATTACTGTACTATATTTACTTACGCTGTCTATCCTATTTATTTATTTATTTTGTCTGTGAGAGATTTTGTCCTGCATTCAGGAAATATATGCTATAAAAATCATAAAACTGTTTTATTAGAGAAGTATTGCACCTGGACTATTCATCTAATTCTTCCACCAGTGGTCCAGGGCATTCCCCAGCAGAGCACTTAGCAGTGTGACTAATCTGTTGCCTATAGTTTGTTCTCTCTATCATGTTCTCCCTGATGAGAAATTTGTATAAACTCTGCAATGCTTTCCTGTGGTAAGATGTTGTAGGTGTTTGTAAATGTATATGTTATTTATGGGCATGCTAGAAAAGGTGGCTTTGGGAAGAGAACCAGCTTGTTTCCTGTGACCCTTGGTTGTTGTGGGAATTTATTCTAAGACCACTCTTGTCCTCTGAGGAAGCTTGTTTGCTACCCAAATCATCTTTATTACTGAATACAATTACTGATGCTACAGAATAGAGCTGATCATACTTCTAGAGATTTTTTTTTTTTTAATATATGTTTTAAAATCCAAGTCCAATGGGTGTTTTCAAGATAAGGTCAGACAACTTTTGTATAGCTTGGTGTTTTCACTGAACTTAGTTGGAACGCCTCACAGAATTGCCCATGAACAACAGTAAATGGCAAGATAAAACTGGTCTTGACTCATAGCATCATTGTGTAAGGTAGTCAAAAAAGTGAGTCAAGCTATCTAGTAGGTGTGACTTCAGCAAACTCAGGATAGCTCAATGTTATCCTTTGAATATATAAAAACAATTGGCGAAAAGTTTCCTATCAAATATGATTCTACGTCTGATGTTTATTTTCCTGAAATCTACATTGTAGCTATCGAAACGCTTGTTTCATGCTGTCCCTGTAATTCATGGTAGCACATAAAGCAAAACTGCTTTTGCTTTCAGAAAAAAAGGGTGTTCTAATGGTAAATGTGTCTCAGTAAGTTAACAGTTTCATGAAGCACAAGTTGCACACAGCTTTTTTGTTTACAATATTGTTCGTTTTCAACAATCTCAATGATGGAGAATTTCAGAATTGCTTTAAAGCCTCACTTTCTAGTACTCTTAAGGGCTTGTTATTATGCATCTCTAGGCAGATATAGACAGGGTTTGTTCCAACTTTCTTAATCTCTGTATGTTGAATTATTAATTTTATCATATGTTTATGGTGGGGCAGGTGGCTCTAGGATACTCTGCGAGAAAAATATATATCTTGTGCTTTTAGAGAATAAGAATTAAAGTACAGAGGTTGAGAGGAAAAAAAAACCCTCGTAAATGATTACCTGTATTTGAAACATTTGTTGAGTAGCCATAGTGCCATGAATCAGCCACAGTGATTAGGGGAAATGAGAAAAACAACATGAAATGAAGTGTTACACTGAAGAAGAATACAGGGGTATCTTATGCCTCTTAACTTCTGAATGAAAAGAGAAAACACTTGATTTAAAAAAAAAGTTCATCTCTCAGCCTACTGAATTGCTTTCTGAAAACACATATTAATTCTGGGCTAAGCAAGCAGCAGTTGCGAGCACTCAGTCAGGCTTGTCTGAGAGATGTATTCTCTGGCAGGCCTGTACCAATAAACTCTGCTTCAGCTAAGTTTTATATTCTGCTTAAACCTTCTGCTTGTAGTGTCTCATCTCTTGTTCTTGAAATGCTTTTCAGATTACCCTATTTTTCACCTCTCTTATTGAGGAGTATTGTATTTTATTCCTTAACGAAGTAAAGGTTGAGTCTACTTGAGTCTCAGGGTCAAACACGAGCATCTATTTAATTGAAAGCTCATTTTTATCTTGATTTTAATTGTAGAAATGGAACAATGAGATAATCCAATCTACTCACTATTCTAAATAATTCAAGTCACTTTATTCAGCTCCCTAGGAAGTGACTGTCAGCAGTTCAGAATTTGAAATAGCAAGCATTGCTTTGTGCTTAACAAAATATAGATAACTGACAGCACCTTGAAATAGGAAATGGTTCATTTTGTGATGCAAAACAGATAGCTTGGCTGGGAATAGTATTGTTTATCTATATGCAGGATTAAATCCCAGACAGAAAGCACAGGCAGATGAAAAGATTGTATTGCTAGTCTTTTTTTCTTTTTTTTTTCTTTTTTTTTTTTTTTTTTCTGCAGTAAAACTGAATATTTCACAGCCTTCAGAAGAGTAAGGTAAGGGACTGGTTAATGCATTGGCTGTGTATAGCATAACTTATAACTATTTTTGAACTTTCAGCTGCTTTCTTTAAACATAAGTAGTTTCTTGTTGTGATTGAATAGCTGTCCCTAGTAACAATCTTGTGTTAGGAGATTTACATGATAGAGAACATTATGCTTCCAACATAAGTAAGCAATATTCCTCATAGCATCAATAATAAAAGTGCTTAGAAGCTAAGCAATCTTCACCAGACTGTCTTCATCCCTGTCATTGATTATAGGGAAGGTTTCTTTTCAGAGTTTATTTTTGTTATTATTATCTTTAAACTAATTTGACACACACATTTTGAGAAGCGGAGATGTACATTCTTAGAGCTTGTGGTCGATGGCGATAACTGATAGCAAAAGTAATCAGATGGTGCTTGGGAGCCTATTAGTTCAGCCCTTTGCTATCACGTTGTATCACAATGGTGTGTTCCTCAGTGTCTGCCATTTGTGAACCTGCCAGTATCTTAGTGAATGAAACATCAGTAAAATGTTTCTGGGCATGTTGCCGAAGGGAACTGCTTCATGCGTTTGGCCCTTTTCCTCCCCTCTGGCTGGTGTTTTCTGAGAGATCGCTGCTGGAGACTAGCCCAAGCAATACATGCATCTCTGTGCCCTGCATGTCTGGATTGCACGCATGTAGGGCTGGTTCACTTGTCCAAATAATTTCCAGATGGGTGGGTAGCAGCAGCTTGCAAGTCATCCTTCTGGGCAGACATTCTCATTAGCTACTGATACAACTGCAACCACTTAACACATGAACCCCTTGTAAAAGGAACTGTTATGCTTGTAGACTGAGTGAACTCCCACTGACGCGATACGGAAAATGCTTTGGAAAACGTTTCAGAGCTCCAATGAGTTAAAATGCAACTATGCATATTGAAAGCTGCACAGATAGAGAATGATATTTTGCTATTCTTGTGAAAATTTGTAGCTGAAAATATGTTTAAACTTGGAACAGCATGCCGGAGGAAAGCAGGCAGACTTTGGAGATTAGCTCTGGATGCTACAGTGAAGCTCCTGTTGGTGTCAGGCACTTCTGCAGGCAGGCGAGGTGACTTCCACCTGGAGCCAGCCCTGTCTGAGGGGTGCGTCTCGGGTATGTGGGCTGAGCACACGCAGAGATGCTCAGTTTAAAATATAATTGCCCAAAATTACAGACAAATATTAACCTTTCAGTTGACTCTTAGTACATTATAACACCCAAAGTTCAGAGAATCACAGCATATCCTAATGTGGAAGGATCTCTGGATGTCACCTGGCTCATTGCCCCCTGCCTCAAAGCAGGTTCTTTAGAGAATTTGCTTAGGGCCACAGCCAGTCAAAATCCAAATTTCTCCAAGGGTGAATATTTCACAGCCCCTCAGGGCTTTTTGTTGCTTTCTTTATTGTGAAAAATTTAGTAAACCACAGTTGCATTACCACTAAAGTGCAGCATTCCCACATGTATTCACTGCAGTGCCCTACCCTGTCACCCAAGGATCTAAGAAGAAAAGATGACAGGGAGTAAAGGAGGCTTGCAACATGGCTGTAACCTGGGCTCAGGAGGATATTATACATAGATCATATGGACTATCTCTTTCTTGTTTGAATACAGGCTATTTCTTATTTCATATGGCTGCGCATTAGGTGCCTGCTTTTTCTTATTTAAGCCACTGTACTTGATTTATTCATAGCTTCACCAAGATTCCTAAATTATCTGTTTAAAAAAAAATAGTTTTCTACTTGTTTTCTTCTGCATCTGAAGAAAGAAAAAGTAGTCTTTAAGAAGGTAAAATAATTTGATTTTGAAGTGATCAGTTCTTAGGTATTTTAATTTCAGATATCTATTAGGCTTTTTTTTTTTTTTTTTTTGGAAAAAAGTACTGAAAGTCAGATTTTTAGTGGGAGAATCTGGTCAGCACATTAAAAAAAAAAAAAAATGAAGAGCTTACACAAGTATACATGCAGCAGTGTTTATGTAACATTCTGTTAGAGCAATGCTATATCAACAGCTGAATTTACATTAAGTGACTTGGATGTCTCCAACCACGTTTATTTGCTAATGAGTTGGAATGCTGTTGTCAAAAAGCATAGAATGGCTCCAGAGCAGGCAGTACTATTTGGAGAATAGCTGAGCTCATAATGGGAAATGTGATGAGGCCTTATATGATTTATGTGGTTTTAGCTTGCCTTTTATTTTGTCTGTTTAACTTAACTTTGGGTTAATTAAAAACTTTTTCCTCATAAGATGTTTGATAGACCCTCATGACAATTCTCTATAGTTATAGATAAATGCTGAACACTTTCTACAACGATTAAGTAAAAAAATTGTTTAAAATAAATCAACTATGAGAAACAAATGTATATAATTTTCTTAAGTTTAATTATGCAAGTATAATTGCTTTATCTGAGCCAATTCAAGGTTTCCATTCTTGCTGTTAAGAGATCAAACATGAAATATTTAAGTCCACAGAAAACAATCAAGTTTTGTGGGTCCCCCGCAACTAGATTATAGGAATGAAAGCCTAGAATGTTGTTATTTGTCTCACTAGAAAATATGACACCTTTGAATTTGTTATTTGTTACTGAAGAAAAAAACTTGGAAATCTGACTTAATATTGGAAAGCAAAGAAGAAACCCGTCTTTTACAGTCTTTTCATTTCTGGTCAGAAATATGATCTTGCTGATGACAACTATATCTCTCTCTATGAGTATGTAATAATTTCCAAACCAGTTGCATGAGCCTGGTAACCATATCAGTCAACATACTTGAAAAGGAAGCCACCCACATTTACTGAATTCTGTGTGATGAAATACAGAGGTTACGGGTGAGTTTGAAGTCCCATCTGGAAAAATGAAGTTACTTTTTAAGAGGAGAAAATGCAAAGGTTGAACTTCCATGCCCACAATTACCATTTCTGTAACTATTTAAATATATATTTTTTTTGCGAATTGATATTGTACACACCTTGGATTTATGAATTTTCATGGAGTAGTACACAATGTGCATCACAGTGATGGTGTTGACCCCTGCATTGGCCTCTCTGGAGTTACTATGCATACAGGCTTTCCCATTTGTGGACGTAAATGCATGTTCTGCAGAAACTTGAATGATTTTCCTGGCAGACTGAAATAGCATTAAAGTTTTGCAGACAAAACCTCATCAAAGGATGTGGGCAGTGCCTTGGGGTGAAGGCTGCCTCTCCTGCCTACAACAAGGGGAATAGGAACCAGCTGCTTTGAGCACAGGGCAATGTCCCCACTGCCACTACCTTTGTTTGCAGCTTGGATGAATTTTCTGTGTTCAGTAGAAGAAAGAAATTCTTATTTCCTGCTGAAGTTCAGCCTCAACTATTTTATGCGAAAGAATTCTTCCTTCCTCCGCCTTTTCACATTTCTGTTTCTTCCTCCTGACCCTACCCGAATATCCTGCTGTTTGGACAGCAGTAGTTCCAACTCTCGCCCATGTGCCATTGACAAAGCACCATGTTCAAATTGCAACATCGGTGCTGCAGGTTTACCATCACTGCACTTAATGGCATCTCAACTAAATTATTTTTGCTGTTGGCTTGCTATAAGCTTTTAATGAGTGGTAGGGGGAACTCATTCTTTACATGTGATTTTTAACATGTTCATGCCAGCTGAAGGTAGTGGGAGGAGTGCCAAGGAGCACAGCAGCAGACACTGAGGTCCAGCATGCCCCAGGCAGCCCCTGCCTCTGCAGGGCAGCTGGAGGCTGCGCTGCCTTTCCCTTGGGGCAGCTGTGGCACAGCTGGGGCCAAGCTGTGTGAACGGGTTGGTGAAAACTAATCTGTTCGGAAGGAACTGTCACTACGGATTTCAGAAAGCCTACAGTCTGAGGTATTTAAAAACTCCACCATTAAATAAATCCCCACTGAACAATCCATTTTTAGGATACCACAATAAGTATGTTTTGTTTATGCAATCAATCCTAGGACAATAAATACTTTGCTATTCATTCCATCCAATTTACTTCAGTAATTCATATAAGATAGACGTTATGTGGTTAACATGATTTCTGTATCACAGCTTTAGGTGCAGTTGTATCTAATTATTTATTTGTTAAAAACTGTTGTTCAGTTTACCTTTCTTTAAGCTCTGCAAACTCAGTTTTTGCTAATTAGAAAGTATGTTGTTGAGACTAAAATGGAGTTGCATAAATCAATAATGCCACATGGAAAAAGAGAACAAATTATACCTCTCATTTGCATAATGGACAAGATCTGAAATGAATTCCTTGGGTTAATGAGGGTCCTCGGGGTTGTTCATCAGGAAATACAGACTCTTGTGACACTGGTGTGGTACTGATTGGAAAGCACTGCTCAGAGGAAGAAAAAGAGAAAGAGGAAATAATAATAAAATAATAATAAAAAAGGCAGTGTGCTGAAGCTTTTAGCTTTAGTACATTGATTTCTGACTGCCTGCACTGAGCTCCAGCATAAGCTGAGGATACAAATTCAGATTTACCCTTGCTTTGAGGTTCAAAGTTGGTTCTAATCTCAGCTGGGGATTTGGCTAAGACGGAGTTGAGTTCCCAAGTTTCTGTCACACTGGCATGAGATTGTTTTTCTTCTCAGAAAGAGAACAGTGCTCCCTGGAGGGAAGGAGACATGAACATTCTGAAATGTGCAGGAGGTTATGGAGCTCTGCAAATTCAGGTCTAAATTTTAGGTGAGACAATGAGGGGGCCAAAATGCAGCAAACAGGCAAAATGCCTCACATTTCCTATCTTGTTTCTGCTCCATCACCTTTAGCCTCTTATTACAGGCAGTTTGCGCTCCATCACCTTTATCCTCTTATTACAGGCAGTTTGCTTCCTCTTTCTCCTATTACCTTGCTGTGATTCAGTGATGTGCTGGAGGTGTGCAAGGCCCTTCCGCAGGAGCCCATGCCCACACCAAGGGGTGAGGGTGGAAGGAGCCTAGCTTTTGCTGGAGTGCAGAGTTGCTGCAGCTCTGTGCACACAGGATTGCTTCTGGAAACTTGTGGTGTGACTGCAGCTGGATACACTTTTAAGATGGCAAGAGGTAGATTCAAGGCAGAATGAAAGACCTTTTATCTCCTAATTTAGAGATGTTCTGAAGAAAGGAATGTCCAGTGGTCAAGTGGAGTCAAGTTTTCCAAATTACAATACAACAATTTGTGGAGACTGGTATCGTTCCTTCTTCAAGACACTATTTGGAAAAACATCTGCTTTAGTTGTAGTAGTACAATTGCTGCTAAATAAGGAGTTCCTGCTGCTCTGATGCTGCCTCCTCATATCAGTGCAACATGTTTCTGGAGTTCAGAAGCAGGCAGGCTTTTCATCAGCTGAAACATAAATTACATTATCATGACCAGCAAGGCTTGGGCACACCAACTGTTCCATGTTTATGTGTATGGATACTGGGAAGTCTGACAATATGGGATGAAAACTATTGAAACCCTAATGATTAAGGAAAACTTTAAGAAATATGTCTGGACATCAGAAAATATCTATTTCAGCTTAGAGCAAGAAAAAGGTCACACAGGAAAGTACCTAGAGATACGATATGTTAAAGAAAAACATGTTGTGCCCAAAAGGCAGATACTGCTCAGCTCCTCTGGAAGATCTAAGCCAGTGTAAGAAAAATCTGCATGGTCACTTTGGACACTGGTCTTTAGATCCGAGCATGCAATGCCTAATCTATGTGGAAAATACACTTTCTCCGCAGATGTATTGTTTTTCAGACTACATATCCTGAACAAGGAAAGGTGAGATGCTATTCCAGAATTATGTATTTCGTATTTACAGAAATTTTCTTTTTTTTTTTTTTTTTTTTTTTTTTTTCCAGANACTCTCCCTTAGAAGTGAATAAATTGTCTATTTCGTTCTTAGTAGGTAGATAGGGATTAAATGTGAAATGTTTTCAAAACAATGGTTGGTTTTACTTAATTTTCATTGAGGAGATGCAATTCTGTAAATAATGACTATAATTTCCTATCATACTCTGGTGTAGCGTTCCCTCATGGAGGAATTGGAAAATCTATGCTCTCATTTGGCCTGCGCAATTTTTTCCTGCTCTTTCTACTGTGTTACTGTAATGCTGTAGGACAGTCTCCCTGTTGCCATTTCTTGTAGTTAGTGAACATGAAAAGCATTGTTATGCTAATGGTTCTTTCACCAAAAATTTCTCTGAAGATTACAGTTGCAAATGGTGCCCTCCTGCTTCCTTCTTGGATGAATGAATCACACCTTTAAAACAAGTGCCACTTTCCCCCTCTGGCCCCCCAACTCACCTTTGGGTATTTCTAAAGGGAACAGTATAGTAATTATTTGCTTCATTCATTACCATAAGAATTCGATTTGTTGAAAGAAACGTGATTAGTACCTTTTACTTAAATGGCAAGAATTCTCATAAGATGCTGTGCAAATGAAATTGTACATAAAAACATGTCAAAAATGATAACCATATCAGAAATCAGCTCTGAGTGCATAAGAGTGATGAGATGAGGAAATGATGCAGGCAACAAACCTTCAGTCTCAGGGGAGATATCTGCTTTGCACAGATAACTTGGGCTGTCAGGCTGGTTTTAGTCTTAACCCCTTTGCCTATAGCTGGAGTCCGACTTACCAGTGCAGGTTCTGCTGTTGCAAGGTCAGGGATGCAGCCTCTTTCTCCATGCTGTTTGTTTCCCAAAGGGCTTCCTGCAACAGTGCTTGGGGGTGCCCAGGCTGCATGGATCTGGGGGAGATGGATAGGGCAGGTGGGAGGAGATGGTGGGTGTGTTGCTGCACAGGTTAATGGGTAAGAAAGGGATTGCTCTGGAGGCATGTGCTGGGAGAAACCTACTGTGGTTGTCTGAGCCCACAGGTTGCCCTCCCAGCTATGTGCTGGTCTGTGGAGTGCTGCTGCCTGCTGGCTTGTTGCGTTGCTCTTTCTGAGCGCTACATAGAGCTGAAGGACTAAGGGCATTTAAGTTCAGTTCTACATGTTTTGGTCAGATACATATAGACAGATTCTGCAAACATGTGCAAGGAAGGTGTTTTTTTCATGGGTGGAGATTTCTGCCCGTGTTTTTCGTTATAGAAATCATTATTTATGTCTAATAACGCCTTTAAATGTGCCATGGAAGGAATTACTAAGCTGAAAAGCGGAGCTGCATGAGATCTTTACTGTGTGTCAGTGTTACAAATAGGGTCTTAAAAGACAACTAACAAATGAACAAAAAAATTTCTAACCCAAGCGTCCCTCCCAGGGCCACCTTCCATTCTGTATCTGTTATTTTCTTATCCTGATAGCACTATATCTACCCACTTGCTGTAGCATTGTATCCTTTGTCATTTAGGGTGAGTCATTCTGGACCAAATATTAAGCTATATTTAGGCAGAAGACCAAGCAGAACCAGGCTGCCCTCACTGCTACATGGCTATAATCCCTACTTTGTTGGGAAATAAGGCTTGATATACAGGGAGCCAGCGGGTGCATCATACTTGCTTGGCAGGTCTAGTCTGTGCTTCTAGAGAGAGGTAATATAGAGAGAACTTCTGCTTTTATATATATAAAAAAAATGTTTATTTAGTCTACTATATTCAAATGCATCTGTATGTGCTGTGTGACAGCCATCTCCAACTGTCTGTTGTGTCTGGCCTATGATCTGTAAAGCTAAGAATTATGAAACAATTCCCAGGGACCTGTAGACTTCTGAAAACTGAATCCTATTGTAGGAACTTAGTGAATTAAATGCCCCAATGCCTGTGTTTTTGAGAGTTTGTAAGCCTTCATTCTATGCAGAAAAAATGACACATTAAGAGCAATTCTGCAAGTTGAAACCAGCAGAGATTCTACTGTGCTCTACCTAGCATTCTTCAAAAGATGTCTGATCCTTAGATAAAACATTTGTTAATACTTTAAAGATTTCAACTTAGAACTTTAAAGATTTTTCTCTCTTTTATTTATTTATTTTTTTAATGGTAGAAACCTAAGAATATGTGACAAATTTACTTAAGTATGAAATTCCTTTCAATATCTGGGGCTAACTATTCATCCTGGGCATTCAGGAACAACAGCGTAACACAGAGAAATAGGGAATCAGGGAGTGAAAGAAGGAAATATGAGTGGGAGAAATGAGAAGGAGGTTTAGCATCATTTCAGAGATTGGATTTAACTCTGAGGTCTCTGACTCTCTTCTAGCAACATGAAAAAGATAATCTTTTTATGTCATTGATAGGCAAATTTTGGGAAATACTGAATGCAGGTCACAGAAACTAATTAGAAAAAGAATTAAAAGATGAAAATCTCTCTTCAGATACAAAATCATGTTATTGGGTAAACTAAGGTTCTGAAAGTCTTATACTCTCCTTCCTCCTTCTTAATTTTTTTTTTAATTATTTTTTAAAATCTGTTTGCAGGAAATGGAGCAAAGCAGAGCAAACAGAAAAGAGTGGCAGGGTGTTAATTGAGACCTGATAATTAAAGAGAAGCATAGTCAAAGAACAGATATCCTTCCAGCTTTCAGCGTGAAAATCATGATGAGTACCACCTATGGACTCTCAGCACTGTTGTGATAACCCTGGGAGGCTGCCAGTGAGAGCCTTAGTGACACAACTTTGTGGCCGAGAACGAGCATTAGCAGGTGGGGATTTTCATACAACAATTTTTTTTTTTTTTTTCAATTGATCATTCTCTCTTTTCCTTCTCTGTCTTGGTGTCTGGGCTGTTGATGGGTATGAAGTGGAAAGGATGTACTCCCTTGGCACTAAAATGCGTGGGTGAATAAGTGGCAGTTGCAGGGTAATGACAGCAGTGCCTTGTGCCAGTCTCAGCTGAGTGCTGAGAGATTAAATAGATTAAATGAAAATAGATGCAAGCTAATTGAATTCAGAGATACAAGAGATGAAATCAGAGTAGTGCAAAATTAGGCCCAAGACTGGAACAGCTATTTTGCTTCTTAGAAACTCTCTCTTTGGATTGCCAGAGTCAGAATCTATTTCAGTCCCTTAGAAATGAAAATAAACAAAGAACATATGCTGTAAGACAAAGAGCTACTCTTCTTTAATTATAGCAAGACAGGCTTGCAAAAGATTTACAGTATTTCAGAAAATTAGTAGTTTGAGAACCATCTTAGTTTGAAATTGCTTGGATTTTCTCAATTTTTTGTTTTAAGATGACTTGGAGTTTGACTGTGTGAGTGGCGGCTCTCTAGGTTGAAGGTAGGAGTCTCTGTTATGAAGTTAAGATGTTCAGAAGTGTAATGAAGTATACAAGAAAATGCAACTGTGCCTCACCCTCTGGACTTTGTTGTAGGTGGATAAACACCCCTTCTCCCTACCTCACCTCCAGGCTTTGAAATACATGTGTTTTGCGGAAGGACCTACATTGAGGAACTGATGAGTTTTATTTCCAGACACCAAGAGAGAGTACTAACCTAAGAGACGTTGTAGAAAATAAAACAGACATGAAAAGGAGAAAAGCATTACAGGGAGAAAGGAAGTTTAAAAATTAATAGAGCAAACTGAGAGCTGTAGGTATGTGTTGTGTTTTTCTGGGTCTTGGATTTAAAAGAAGAGCCATGAACTTGAAGCAGAGGATGAAGGGTTGGATTTGAAGATGAATGTCTGGCAAGGGTCTGAGCAGTGTGAAAGGGATAATTTTAGCAGCAGCTTTTTGAATATGCTGGTTGGGTACAAGCTGATATAAGTAGGCTAGACTGGCTATAGCTAGATCAAGGATGAGGGAAAAAAGACAGGAAAGACAGGTGAAATTCACAAATGTGCAAAAATGTCTAACAGAAGCAAGCATGACTTCTAGTAATCCAACATCCTGTTTTGTAAATTTAATTGTTTTGTTGGGTTTTAGGGTGACAAATAGAATTTTCACCCAGTCAGGAT
>VXAV01000223.1:45218-56255 GCA_013399715.1 Alectura lathami
TCTCTTGTCTGATCATTGAATCAGCTTCTCTGCCATGAAGTCTTATTATTGCTAAGATAGAAGGGAGAAAGTCTTTGCTGTGATGCAGGATTCTTTTGTTAAATTTTCACTATATAATAATGCAGAAGTTAATGGCTACAGTGTGTGTCTTCTCACAATTGCTACATATTTTTCTCAACTGCAAATGCTGATGCTTGAACAAATATGGTCTGGGTGCTGTGCATGTGTTTGGAATGTGATTTAAGAGCTCATGCACATGCCATAGGGTTTTAGTTCAAATGTTTTGGAACATACACTAGTAGGGTCCTTGTGAAAACTTTTCATTGTAGTGCTGCTGTTTGTATTGTTACTTTCTTTAATNATTTTAGCACAACTGTTTTCTACATGACAAGATTAAAAAAAAAAAAAATTGAAGTAAGAAACATCATTGATTTCTTTGGAATTTCTTCTTAATAGCATATTAAATATTGAGGAAAGAAAGGTGAATGGAAGAGTAAAAAGCGGGGAAAGGGCAAGAAAATATAATTGATTGAGTTGAAAGAAAATCCATTCACTCTCCACCTTATTAATACCAGCACTTAACACACTCCAAAAAACGAAAATTACACACCAATTTTGTGATGCAACAAACAGAAATAAAGTCATCAAGAATTAAAAGAAAACAGTGTATTTGCTGTACATCTACATCAATTTGCACTTGACTTCTGACACCTGGCATCTTTGCTTCTACACTCATGAAAAAAAAATCTGCGAATAACTTTTTTTTAAAAAAGTCAGTTAACTTTTATGGTACTTGTGATTTTAGGTCATCGTTAAGGACATGGGAATTTTTGTTGTTTTTTTGTTTGTGTATTGTTTTTTGTTGTTGTGGTTGTTGTTTTCTTTTGCATGGTTTTGACATAATTCTGCCTCTTTTAGTGACTCTTTCAGTCTTCAAACAGAATTTCTGAACTTCACTCCCAGAAGTTTTTCCAAAGCGATATTATCCTCCTCACTGTAAGCAATAAATGAGGAATAGTCTCGTTTCAATTTAACAAACAAAGCTTAAAACTAAAGTTACAGAGCAAAACAAAACATTTCAATGAACATATTGAATTTAATGAGACTCCAATACCTCAGTTCTAGTCCACTTCAATAAGCAGCTGGGTATGGTTTAGAGATGATAGAAATCTTCCTGATGACTCTTTGAAATGGCAGTTTGGTCCTGTTTAAAGGACACTTATGCAAAAAAAGGCTTCAGGTTGTGTTCAAGAAAGCACATGCATTCTGAAATGAAACTTTGTAGAATTGCTCAGCAGCTGGTGTACAATCTGAAAAAGATTCTTTCTTTTATTAGAAACACATAATGTTGTCATTCCCATTACTGCCAGAAAAGGTTATGCCCTAAAGAGAGGTAAGGAAAGAAGACAGCAAATTTCTCAGCTTTCCTCTTCTATGAAATAATGTAACTTAAAGAAAACCAAGGTTTATGTTCATTACATTAAAGAAAACATCTTCTATATTTTGATTCATCAGTTCCCTAAATAGATTGGAAGGTTTTGGACTTGTGAAAGTTTTCTTTTGTCTTGTTTTCTCAAGACTTGGTCTGCTTATTGAATCAATTAGTTAAATGCTTGTCTATGGAATTTCTTGTGTTCAGGGGGGAAACAGACCAATGAACCAAAACTCCAGCTTCAGGGTTCAAATTTCATTTTAATTGCTTATGGAGTTCTGTCTTTGTGTTTATCTTGTCCTATTCGGTAGGTGAAAGAAAGTATAGCTTCACTGACCTCAACTGATTTGCAACCTGCAGATCTGTTATCTAATATAAAGAGTACAATTACAATAGGAAAGCATGCTAATAAATCATATACCTTCTAAATTCTAGATAAGCAGACAGATATTTTATTTTTTTAATAATTTCTTCTTAATTCTTCCCAGTTTCCTGTAGTCACCATACTATAGACGAAGGTCAAAAAGTGTAGATCTTTTCTTAATTAAGATAATTGCATGCTCTAATACAGCATACACACTGAATAGATTTTTGTGTTATATGTCTAGCTATGCCATTATAAAATCATGAAGAGTATTTCTAGGGAGGTTCTTTCTGTGACAAGTAGAACAGTTCTTTTTATGATCTTGATACTAAATGAGCAAACTGCAATATAGATAAAAACCATGTTTATCTCTTATAGACTCATTTTCTGCAGAGTTAATCAACCTCATTACCCTAGCCACACATTTTCCTTATGTCAGTTGAACTATCTCTAACCACCACAAACATGAAGATTAGCACCAGTATCGGTGTTCCCAGGGCTAAATCATATTTACATAGGCAACTCCTTTATTCTCCCTCTGACACATTAAGGCAATCTAGCCTTTTAGCATGGGGCATATGCTGAAAGTGTAGCAGCTACACTGCACTACAAGGACTTGGGGAGAGAGAGAGACGAGGGAGAAGATGGAGCCATGAGCCTGCCAAGCTGTATTCCTGGAAGGCTGTGATGCGTGGACAGAAAGCACAACAACGGCATTCTTTCTCCAAGGTTGTCAGGCAACATTTCTGTACTCTAACTGGGTAGGATTACTCTTTGTTATACAGCCTCAGAATCCATAATTAAACCCCTAAAGTTCACACATAATCCCGACAAGTTATTTGAAATCTACCGCTATCTAAATTTCACAACATACTGGTTTCTTTACTTGCAGCCATCTTCCACTCTGTTGTGGTTAAACTGGGCCCAAGAAGTTCAAATACAAATGTCTTCACTTAGTCACTTAGATCCAATTTAGCTGACTAGATAAAGACTATATTAATCACTCAACTAATCAGCATCTTTTCAGGGTGTCTGAATGTGGATGGCAGGTAGAATCTTCCTTGTCAAAGGCAGACGAGTTAGAGAATTTTGGCCAAGAATGTAAAATCACAAAGTCGCATTGTCTTCATTGGTGACACTAAGTTAGAGACAGGAGGTGAAATTCTGTGCCCTTTTAATAACAGGCAATTACTGTTGCAAGAAAATTAGCATACACAATTTTTTTTTTGTACAATTGCATATCTGTAACTGTGTGACTGGATTAACATTGATATTACCATACCCCTGCATGTACAGTTAGCACAGATTAAATTTATTACTGATCTTCTAATGCGTTTTGGTAAATCTGAGTGTTAATCTGAATGTATTTCATATTTTACTTTTAGTAGATAAAATGAAGTGTCATGTTAAATAATAAAATATTTATTCTAAGCTGTTGGTGACAGCATCAACAATGTATTAAGAACTAACCCCAGGAAGGACTGATTTCTGTCTCATCTACTTTAATGTGAATCTGAAATAAGCCATTTAAAGGTGAGGGGTAAGTTAGCAGAGTTAAGTCAGTATAAAATTGGCAGAAAAAAATATGAAGATGTAATATTGAGTCACCGATTCACAGCAAAATACAAATTATTTTAAATGCAAAAATTTGCCTGGCTGCTGCATGGCACCTGTTTCCAGATTCAAGTTATTCTCTGGTTCTGTTCTACCTACCACTGGGACATCCTTGTATTTTATGTCTCTTGAATATTCATGTCAGGGGACTGAAAATATCTGAGTGCTAGAAATTCAAAAGGGTTAGCAGTTCTTAGGAGTAATCTCAGGAGTTCTGAATGTCTGTCTAAACTTACCGTGGTACTCCCAGCATGCACAAGTATGTTTGGTTAGCTGACTGTGTTCAGGGATTCAATATGGCTACGCTTTATTGTCCTCTGCACAGAGTGGCATGGAAAAGTGTTAAATGTTCCAGGCTGCAATGGGTGGATAGATGCAGTCACCAAACAGTAGCATATAAATTAATTGATTTTTAAGGTAAGAAGACAAACTCCTACACATATGGCTGCATAACTGGTGATTTTAAACTCTTGTTTAACTTGATTGTATGTACATCCATATATATAGCCAGCCAAGTAGCAGAAGCAAAACCTCTGTTGCAAGGCACTGTGTGATTCCTGGAGGTTCCTCTTGTTACAGAGGACTGTCCTGCATGTGTGCTGGTTACAGGTCACCCTCATCTCTGGCTCCTGGCCTGTGGGAGATGGGGAGGCCGTGACTGTGCCCACAGCTCCTGCCGGTGCACTGTCAGTGAAAGTCTGGCAGGGCAGTGGGTAGAATTCACTTCCTTCATCTCAAAACAGCTGCTGAAGCTCTCGGAAACTGCAGCCCAAATGGATATCCGAATAGAGTACCTACATGCAGTCCCTCAGATGAGGGCTATATATCCATGCTGCTGTTTGACCCTTCCATAACGTGATGCAGACTGCACTCGTTCCAGTAATTTGTTGGTAGGTGAAGAAGCCCGGACCTGGTCTGTCTTGACTACTAAAAACTACTTAATAATCATGTTGCATAGCTCACATCTTTGTTTCCTGTTTCAGTGCATCAAGATTATGATTCTAATTAGTTTATTTTAATCACAATCAATACACCAAGGAGAAGCATCAGACAGCTAATATGATTTATTTCATATTCTGAGAGCATTTGTCTTAGATTTGGCATTTCTGCTATCTATCTCCAGAGTGTCCCTACCTGCTTGACAGCAGCCTGTCAGTGCAGTTATGATTGCTGTATGTGGTGACTTTAACTGCCAGCTTTTCCTGCAGACTTGGAGAGTGATAGGTCTGCACTATAATTACAGCAACACAGAATAACTTAACACCTGCCTATGGCCCTGTCAATTATGGAAGAATGAAGTATCAATACATATTGCAGTTTGGCACTCTGTCACCTAAATATCAGCACAGAAGAAAAAAAGCAAACAGTGGTGACCAGCTTTATGTGGACTTTACTCTCTTTTGAAGATTTTCTCTTAAAGCTGATGTTTTACAAATAGCTCTGCAGGAAGATCAAGAGCTATCTTTGTAAATTTGTATCTTAAGTATTCCTGAATGTACCTTAAGTACTGAAGTAGTGGTAAAGAACTCCAGTAATGCTGAGGATTTTCATAAACTGTCTTTCAAACCTGTGAAGGCAAAGGTCAGGTGAGGCTGTGGTTTATTATTATTAATGAATATAGGAACATAAGAAGATATTAAGCTTTCATTCAAAACACATAATATTTTACATCTGACTTTCAAGGCATCTTTTTCTGAACCTCTAGTATGGGTGACTTGACCCTGGTTTTATTGATTAAACTTTTATTCTTCTCCAATGAATAATTTAAGTTATGAGCAGCAGTCTGGCATGGTTAGCAGCAGCCTGTGGGAGGTTTTAAAGTAATACATGGCATGCTCCTCCTTCTGCACTGGATTCCTTCTACATTACGTCAGTCTTATTAGGTTGAAAACTATATGCAATGCAGTAACTTGCTTAGCAGTTCTCTTCCTTGAGATTCCCAACAAAATACCAAAATCTTTTCTGTTCTCTGATCCAGGAGGAGAGCTTCTATGGAGTTGGTTTTGGTTCCCTACTTGCCAAGTCAGTCTCCATCTTTGATGTAGTTTGGGTCTACAGTTCACAGATCCAACAGAGGGACATCAGCTATGCTACCGTAAAGAGACCCCACATGCAATGTGTGTCAGCTCTGTCAGACACGAAGAAAGAAAAGGCTCCTGGCTCACTCAGAGCACTGTTGCAATAAGTTGTGTTATGTGACAGCAAATTTTTATGCGAGTTATGTAAACTTGCATTATAACCTGCATGGTACAAAAGGCCAAAATTCTGGCTTAAAATCTAGCCCCGATTTTGGTTCTGGGATGCTGTGCTGGTGAACTGTTGATTTTATGTTGCATGTAATGGTTTTAATACTGAATCTTTTTGTCCTTAGGTGCTCTTTTGAGTTACACTAACACCACAGCATTTGTTTGTCAGTGCCGAAGACAACTTCGAGCTTGCTAGCGACTGCGTGACAACGTTACTTGTAAGAGATAGAAAGATAAGGACAGGTGGCATAGGCTGAAAAATAATAACAAATTGTAAATTATTTTTAGAGGTTTGACAGGAAAAAAGTCTAAAAAATAAGAAAGATAACAACAACAACAATCACGTGAACTGCAGAAACTTAGGGAAAAGGGCCAAAATAATTATACAATCTCCCCAGAAGCAGGTGTTTTTAACAGCAGTCTTGTATTAGCCAGCCTGATACTAATAATCCCTATGTTGAGGCTGCACAAAGGAAATCACTTACTGGTAGCTTGCAATTCTTGAGTCTGTTCAGTATTGTTATACAAAAGTTCTTACTGCCCCAATCTAAATGCTGTTTTTAAAACATTACTTTTGGTGTTCAAAACAGTTGAGCATTTATTCTCCTCATTTATTCTTCTGTTTTTGAATCTGTCCTTGACCACCCCCCCCCCACTTATGTGGCAAGTATGATCCTCTTTACCTTCTGCAAGACGGGGAAGTTTGTGCACAGATGCTCGCAGTCCCCATGATGACATCGAGCCAAAAATGTTATGCTCATCGATTATATCAAAATGGAGCATGTCACTTGTGCACAGGCACTCAGATTACAGGGCAAAGCAAGCAAAGATTATGTCCTCTTGCCTCAGACATGCTTGGTCTCCCAGCCACAAGAAAGTGGGTAAGGAAGAGGAGAAATAGTTCTTGGGAGTTTAGTGCTGTTAGTAGAAGGGGCAATCCTGTATCTTTTCACGTTTCCTCATTTTGACATAAGATTGCATTTCTTAAATATTTTGTGAATGCTTCATTTAGAAAAAAAAAAAAACAGACAAAAAACTTGTAGTCTTTTATCACGCTTTTTTTCCCTAATGAAATTGAGGTATATATTTAATAAATGAATGTATTTAATGGAAATACAGTACATTTTTTTTCTGCAAGATGTTTAATGCACTGGCATATATCAAGCATTAGAACTTGTCAGTTTCCAGATGGATTTAGTTTTAACTCAGTCTTAAGCAGCATCTTGCTAAATATTTTTAGGCATTTTTAGATCCTGCAATTATTTTGGGCTAAAATCTGCTATAGCAAAAACTCATTTTCAAAGGAAAGGTATAAGGGTAATTCCAATCTTAAAATTTAAGAATTGATCTGAAGATGGGTCAGACAATATGCTTCAATGAGTCTTTCCTGTGAAGAGGAAATGTTATTGATAAGGAGAAATGGTATCATGTGAAATTTAACCAAGGATAATCCACCTAAATCCTAGGAGTCTCGAATAAGAAAAGGTAATGGCATGTCTGTATCTCCTAAATACCTTTAGTATCTCCAGTATCCTACTCACAAGGTGTTACCACTATCAAACAGATCACACAGAATAACAGGCAACCATTTTTCATCAGATTTTCATTCCAATACGAAATTGAAATGTGACCTCAGATACCTTTATATTGTTTTATCAGAGGATTAGACATACATGGCAGATGTTATAGTGTGTGTATGTGGGGGAAGATAATTATGCCTTGAGCAGGTCATAATCACAGCTGGCACCAGGCAATAAAACTGCAGGACTGATGGAACCCAAAGTTGCAGCTTTCTGAAAGCAGTCTTCTGGCCATCCTCTTGCTAGTGATGCTTCATAAATTGGTTAGCAGAGCCTACCAGTTCAGTTCAAGCCATTTGCACTTCAAGCCCTTCTCTAAACTATTTTTTTGATGTCTGAGATTGGTGGTCTAAAAATTCCTGACAACTATTATCCTTCAATAATTTTTACAGGGGAAGAGCAGGCCAATCACACAGCTCAGCTGTGATGGGTAAGTTTTACATGTCTTTAAACTTGTGACAATACAAATTGTAACATTTCTTCTTAAACCTTGGCAAACCAACAGGACAATTTATTAATCATCTAGGCAAATAGCAGGAGTCCTTCTTTCATTTAGAACCCAGCGGTTGTGAATTGATGTTCATTTTTATCAATGATCTGCAGTCACCGTGAAAATGCTTAAAGAATAGAAAATAAAATACCATGCAAAGATAAAAATGTGTTTTATGGATTGAATTTGCACTTGTGATATTGGCTGTTATGTATATATAGATTTTTTTTTTAATCTTTAATGCTCTAATAGGCTATAAGTGCATTTGTATGTTGGAGCTGTTAAAAATAAATTGATCTCTTTTCACGGTGATTTGGTAGTATTTTATTACATCTACATCCATTCAGGCTAAAGAAAAGACAAAGGAACAAATTCTGTGCTACTCTCAGCTAATGCAGTTGTAGTAGATGAGACTGAGGAACAAAATGCAGTTTAAATGTAATCCATTTGAAGATTTTTTTTTCCTAGGAACAACATGGAAATGGATTGAAAGCCTCAACTTCAACTGTAGTTAAATTTAATTTTTTCCCATACATTTGAGAATTCAGATGCAAAATAAAATTGCAGTTGTTAAAAGTTTAGGATGAACGTAAATTTCTAAAAAATGTTTATTTTTAAGCAGGAAGTCAGCTCTGGTGCATTGTTTCTACATCTTTATGGTAAAGGCACCACTTTCTAATTAAATTCTTGAAGATAAAAATATCAGCAATGCCAGTAGGTTCCCCACCATGCCTGGGGACTTGTTCCATTTTGGTGAATATGTGAATTTCTGGCTAGTGTCAGCTGAGATTAATGATCATTCAGCAGTGCAGACAGTGTTAACTAGCATTAATTTTTCTGTTTTCTCATGTTGGTCACTTCATACGAAGAACTATGGAGTTTTAATGGATTTCAGGCTAAAATAATCAAGGTTTCAGGTGTCCTGCATCTGAAACATAATGTTGTAATGCTGCTGTGCAATTCGTCAACTGTTTTTACATGTAATAATTCAATTAGCATGGAGTTGAAAGACTTATGGGTAAAATACAAGTTTGTTTCAACTGCAATCTATGATTTAAGACTTACTGTTTTCAATGGCCCTTAAAAAATAGACTAAGGTTTTGGAGTTACTTTTTTCCATGCAACTGGTTTTGTTGCATGGAATTTATCCCATTTTCTTGCCATAGATATTTCTTTCCCCTGTAAAATATCAAGAATAATTTCTCTGTGAATAATTATGATTTTGGTTTCATGTTTCAACCATCAAATTAGGTGATAATTTGAATATATTCACCGATATAGTGGTTTCATATTTTTGTTTGTTTCTTTGTTTGGTTGGTGTTTTAAGAATTCATTCATTTCAACAGTTACAGCTGCAGTATCTGGTCATTTTGGCAGTCAAGCTCTGTTTTGCCTGTAGGCTCACTCAGGATGTCTTTTCTCATTGTAGAGACATTAACATATTACTTCTGAGCCCATCTTACCAAATTAATAATATTCCTCACAACCTGACATTTTCCTTGAGAATTCTCTTGTAAACCTCATATGTTTTCCAGGTGCATTTAAGCATTTGTATAACCTTTTGGTATACAAAATCAGTTCAGAAAATAGGGATTTTTATGTGGCCTTAGACCGTAGGCCCCATTGCATGAAGTAAGGTTCCTAATATCCTGCGAGTTTATATGTCAAAAACTATGATTCTGTTAAGCTAGAATATTATAATGGTCATCAGTGATATTATTACTGAAACATTTTTTTTAAAGAATTCAACATATGACTTTTATTTTCAGCCTCTTTGCATCAAATTATATAATATGGTGAATGTTTTTCTTGTCTGAGACATCTGGGAAATGCTTATAGCCCAGTCAGTTACAGGACATTCATGAAGAAAGTTTATAAATACACTAACGTCATTTACACAACTATGTTATGTTATATTTAAGATGTAATGGCACATGGAACTCCTGATAGATGGGACTGCTCTCTGCCAGAAAGTGTTGACCTGACACAATTAAAATATATGAGAGGAAAATGATAAATTCTTTGGAAGTGTGTTAACAATTAGACAGAGTTTTGTCATTATTTTACTTTTTAAAAATTCAGAGTATCAAATCAGTTTTGCTTATTATATGCTCTTCCCATTCTAACAACATTAGTTTATTTGACTATTTCTTAGGCAAGACACTTTCTCACAATCTATGGCCATCTTTCTTACTCTACAGCAAAACATTTTCTGTTTTAATAAAACGTTTCTTTACACTATGAAATAAATTTGAATTGCTATTCTGAGATTAAAGCCATGAGTATTTTCATAGAGTAAGTTTTCACGCAGAAAGTGACTTTGAATTTTTCCTCATGTCAGAACTACCTTATCTGATCTAAGAGTAGCATTTACAATTCCCCAATCGTAAATTTGTTGGAAAGAATGGATTAAGAATGATAACTACTTTCAATCTCTTTGGAATAAGTACTAGATTATTAGTACTAAAACTGTGTCCCTTGATAGGCCCAGAGTGAGGTAACGCTCATACTCTCTCTTGAGAATTATAAAAATCTTCATAGCTCTGTGCATCTGACAGGCTCTGTTGGTCCAAATCTTCCCTTTGCCCTTGGGTATCTTTACTTGCTTTAACTAGTGATACTTACATTGTGCTTGTTAAAAAAAAAAAAAATAAAAAATTTTTTTTTCAAGATTAGTTGTCTTTTGTCTCTTCTGATGCTGATAGCTCCACATCAAATGTCTAAACTTATGTCATCTGTTTTTTTATTTTTTTTTGTTTTTTCCTAGTAGCCACAGTAGAAGATATGAAATTGACAAATAAACTTGTCCATTTTAGGTGGTTCAAATCCTTGAAAATCTTTGAGACCTAACACACACTCCTTCTGCTCCTACCTGTGAACTTTTTATGTAATCATCTAATACAAGCCATGTTGCAAAAACTTTGGAGACTGAACAGATTGAACAGAAAATCATGTGCTACTATTAAGTTGTACAGTTAAGCTCTACTATTAAGAGCTTTAACCGATTACATCATCTGATCTATACTATCAAAGAGAAGAAACACTAATAAATCATTTGAAGTTTACAGATGTTACTGGATGCAATGGTGGTGAGCTCCATATAGCAACGCATTATGAAGAACTAGAAATTATGAGCTCTTTAGAATTCCAGAATTCTAACACACTTTAAAACTGAGTCCAGCTTATTTAAGACAAAATAAAAATTTGCTATGTTACTAATTTAAATGTCATCACTTTTGAATGTAATGGATAGAGATAGATAAAATGTGCCAGTCTTTTTGGGCTATGTGTATGAAATGAATTGTTTTAGA
>VXAV01000223.1:56283-66770 GCA_013399715.1 Alectura lathami
AAAACAAATAAAGGATGTAAGACTTGTGACAACAGATGGAGGGGGGAAAAAAAAAAAAAGGAATTTTGATTTATTGCTGCACTATATCAGTTTAAAATCCTGAGCTAATCAATAGGGGTTTCTAATGTAGGACTGCCTAAGATAAATTTGCTCTTATGTCTGGTCATATCTTATATATTAAGAATTTCATGGAGTGTGTAAATGAAACTGTTCCTGTCTGCAGTGGCTTCTGCAGGCCGCTCGAAGATTGGCATTAATTAGTGAAATTTCAGCTGAGCACATAGGAGACTGGTGGGTTGTCTTTTTTTTTTTTTTTTTTTTTTTTTTTAACTTTCTTGTTGAGCGTAACTCCTTTGGGAAAATATTTCTGGGGCCTCTCCTGAGAGATTTTTGGCTAAATCGTTTCAGCAGCCTACAGGCTTCTGCAACACTGATAATGCCCTTTGGGAACAGAGTTTTCAGCATTGTTTGTGTCTAGTTTTGTGAAATAGAAAAGACGAGAATGAAAAGAAGCAGTGATTTTCAGAACTTAATTGTGTAACCATCAAGATATCTGTGAATTTTTTAAAGGGATTTACACCCCAATCGTGGAATATCAATTTCAAGGGCAATTATATAAATTTACTTTGACTCTGAGATCATCTGAGATAAGAGCTGTTAAGGCAACCCTCATGCAAGGACCTCCTCTCTCTACCTCTTTGCCTTACCTCTCTGTAAAATTCAATTAGAAACAACACCTTGTTTGGTAGAAGATTGGTAGGATATCTTAACTATAACTTCTTAAATGCAGATGTACACTGTTGTATTAAGGACAAACAATAGTTATGTGCTGATATTTAAGAAATTTAAAGGTAGATGGTATTAGAAGAACATAGTGGATATAGCTTTTCAGAGTCAAAGATCAGCATCATCTAACCAGGAAACTGTGTTGGCATTTGGAGATAGTGCACCTAGAATTCATTGTAAATTGTTATGTTGTCTCTATTGTTTTGTCTAAATACTTTCTAAAGGTAGAGAATGATGAACTTAATATTGTTTAGAGAGTAGCATATAAAAATGAGGAGGCTGGTGGCAGGGATGGTTTTCTTAGTCTACTGTATGAAACAATGTTCATAATATATTAAAAATTCTCTGGAATTTAATTCACTGTTTTCCATGTTTTCTGGATATTGGCTGAGCTTTCTAGGTAGTAGTGTATTTGCTGTTGCACAGGGATAGGTGTTAGTTTTGGGAGAAAAAGATGGTATGGTCTTTTCAACAGGACAGACATGTTAATGTTTCTCCAAATTCAGGGTGTAAATGTAATTAGGTTATTAATGCTGTCTCTTAATGAGTTCTTTTGTTAGCTCCAGACAATCCACTGTTGTGACTCAGTAGTTTCATCTCTAACATTGCTCTTAAAGAGCAAGAAAGATGGGCGTACAAATGTCTTTGAAGCCAGCCAGGACTGTGACCCCATTCCTCTTTGAACTGTCTCTATCTGGCAAAATAATTTTGAAGACTGGTAGGGTTGACTGACAACTAATTTGAGCAGAGATTTTATTTTCACAGTTACAAGTTATAGAGACACTGAATACCGCAATCATTAGTAGGTTCAAATGTTTTATTACTGTAAAATGTACCCTGACAGTGCATAAATCCAATTTCTTTAATATTTAGAAATCTATGTGTAAGCTGATTATATGTATAGTTGTGTGCTATATGAAGAAAGTGGTTAGTAAACATTCATTATATGGTAAGAAAGGAGCATGTAAATAATTTTTATTCATGTTCATTGAAGGATCATTTTCAGGGTCTTTCTAGAAACAATAGCAACAAAGGTGTCTGCTGTATGTTATATAAAACTCTAACATGCTTCCCTTATGGTCGCTTGTTTGGATAGAAGAGGAATTGCCAGAGCTGAGAGGGCATAATGAACGTTATTACATAAAGGGTTTTAAGCACAGAGAAAATAATAAAAAATAAAGTCCTTATGTGAGCCCTTAGTACGTGAGCTCTGCCTATTACTTCTACAACAGCTGAGTGAGCATACATGAGAGCCATTTATAATGTGTATTGCTGTGTGTCTGCTCTGATTGCACACTTTCATGATGGGTTAATTGAATGGTGTCAAGGAGGGCAGTCCCGGTCATGTAAAGAGGCTGACAGGATGATGGTAGCAGTCGGTGCTTCATTACTTAGAAACAAAATCAGAAATCCTTCATCTTAGAGGCAGTAACTACTGAGCAGTTCAAGAGCAAACAGTTTAATGTGTGACAGTTTATGAGGTAAGGAGTTTTTATGTTAATAGAAGTTCACTTAACCCTGTGGCAACTTCTCGCTCTTGATCCTTCTGTGGATGCGTGCATTGGAGCAGACAGACCATTCCTACTGTCACATCAGGGGGATGTTAGCACTTCCCATAAAATCAGCGTATTTTACTCCTCCTGTGTCAATCACTTTATATTTATGGCACAGTGCGCATGAAAGCCAATAGCCATACATGTTGTATGTCAGTGTCAAGGCTCTTGCAGCATGCAGGGGCACTCTCTGTGATGGTGCGGTGCGTTCCGGCCAGTTCCAGCAGGTTCTAGAGGGTTCTGGTCACTTCCGGCAGGTTCCAGTCAGTTCCTCGGTGGCCCCACCACAGGACACAGCTGAGCCCATCAGCCAAACTGGTGGCACCTCTGTGAAAACGTATTTAAGAAAAAGAGCAAACATATTGGACAGGCAGTGAAGAGTGAGGAATAACTGTGAGAAACAGCCCTGTGAGCAAGGTCATAGAAGGAGGAGAGCAGAGGTTCCTCCCCAGTCTGTGGAGAGCCCACAGAGGAGCAAGTGCTCCTGACAGGATCCTGCAGCCCACATGGGGCCTACACAGCAGGGTTTTGCCAATGGGATGCAGCCTGTGGAGTTCTCACACCGGAGCAGGAGAAAAGTGTGAGGAGGAAGAGAGAGACTGTTATGCACTGACTGTAACCTCCCATTCTCCACCTGCCCTGGGGAAGTGGAGGAAAGTAGATGAGTTGGGAATGAACAAGTGAAGTTGGGCCTGGGAAACAAGGTGGGGAGGTGTTTTAATTTTTGCCTTTGTTTCTTACCATCCAAATCTGTGTTAATTGGCAGTAAATTAAATTAATTTTCCCCAAGTGGAGTCTGTTCTGCCTGTGATTGTAGCTGTTGAGCTATATCCCTGTCTTTGAGTCATGTATAGGCTTTTTCACCTTATTTTCTCCTTGCATTCACTGTGGGGAGTGAGACAGTGCCTGGGTGAGCGTCTGGCAGGCAGCCAGGGCCAGCCCTTCCTGCTGTGCTGTGCTCTACCAGCAGTGTGTTAGGTGGTCATTTTCTCAAATCCTTTACGAAGAACTGTGTTAAGCACAAGGAGGTATCAAACAGAACTGGCTATGGAGTTACTGCTTGAAGCTTCTGTCTGGCTCAGCTGTCATCAGATAAATGGGATTTACTTCCAGTGGTGGGTGTGGATGTACTGTTCCACTCTTTCCACACACACCCTAACCCTCTCTGGTCTCCACTTTCCCCTCATCCATTAGAAAAAAATGTCAGAAATAATTCTGGGAAATGCTGGTTTTTTATTCTGTGGGACACTTTGGGCTTTGAGTCTCTGTTATCACTTCACCTGGACACTGGAGTTCACTGCCTATGGATTGTTTCCCATTATGTGTTTTCCTTCATACAACATAATTACTGCTCTTCAGAGAACAATTTTTGCCTAAGGAAAATTTGAATTACACAGACTACAAATCATTAGCCTTTTTTTTTTTTTTAATAAAAATAAAAAACCCTGAATCAGAGTAGGTTGGATATAGCTCACTATTTCTCATTTCACAGATATTTCTTGTTTGTGAAAACCACCAGTCTTCTTCAGGAAATTACTGTGAGCTGAACAAGCCAGGAAGTGCCCGGGAAGACCCTGATACCGTCAAGCCTGGAAGGGGCACCGCCACCCTCGTACTTGGATGCTTGACTGCTCTGTCTCAGATCTTCTCCAGTCCACAAAAGAAAAACACCTCCCTCCCTTGAGGCCATGGAAAGAGGTCTAGCCATGAGGTAAGGTCAATACAACGAGTTGGGATTAATTTCCTGATCCAACAGGTACCCCTGGATAGCATTGATTATGTCATTGGTATACCTTGTTACCACTTTTTCTGTTTCTTGTTACATTTTTTTGCAACTCTACTCTTCCCTTTCTCCTCCCTGGTCTCCTCCAAAATAGACTACCTACCCATGATTACTTCTTCCCCAGTAGTCCCAGTTTGCTACATCTGTACCCAAGTTTGGTGCTTCTGATACCATTACCTAGCTAACCTTGACCTCATACAGTATTACTGACATGGTTAAGCAGGTGCATTTTGCCTTGTATGATTTTGCACCCAAAAGTGTCTCCAGCTCTCCCTATCAGTAGTTACCTGTGAAGTTTGGCCATTTCACACAGAATGCCCCCTAAATCACCAGTGAAATTCTACCATCCCCATGATGCTATCTGTAATATTTATCAACTTCTTATTGTGTTATCTCTTATGTGTAACGATTTCTCGTGGCACATCCAGTGTCTTCCCATGTCCCATTTGGTTTAGGTGCACCTCAGGCCAGGTCCTTTGCAGCAGCCCTGTCGCCTGCCCACAGCCCTTACAGAACACCAGCCAGGTGTGGGCAGCAACAGTCAGTGTGTAAGGTATTACACTTCTATGTTTCTCACTTGTTAGCCTCTCACAGCTACCATCAGCTTCCAAAGATGTGTGCAAGCATGGAAAATGTATTTTTTAATACATTTAATGAAACAGGATATCAGATGTACAGACTACAGTCACGTTAGAAGATTTTGGCATTGAGGCCAATGCAAGTTTAAAAAAAAAAAAAAAAAAAAAAAGGAAGGACAAACTCTCTCAAGTTCAAAGTTTCAAATGTTCAGCAAAATGAATAGGAACAAATTTTCAGAAGCAATGACCCATAATTCCAGTATATAAATGGAAGGTCAAATTTCTAGATACACTTGGTCCCTTGTCAAAAAGTTATTTTACAAATCTTACTACTTATTTTACTGCTTTCATATATGCTGGGTTCTTCTGGAAATACTGTGGAGCATCTTCTTAAATCCATATGCTGTAAAATAGGAAACTTTCAGACATAAATTTTGAAAAGGCTGAATTTAGTCTCCTTTTCAGTAGTAGTGAATGTCAGTATTCAATCTTGGCTTCCTCTTGCTGGCCAGTGCCAGTTTAGTTTCTTATCAGCTTTTCTATTTTTATAACTTATTGGATTTGGATGAGCATTTAAGATTACATGTGAATTTTTCCATTTACCTTGCATTCAAGAAACCAAGCAATTTTTGTTACCTGACTGGTTGTTAGGGGTTTTTCATTGAGTCGGACTTTTGGAAAATACAACTCGTGTCAAGACTAAAGGATGGCATAAATCAAATAAGAAACAGCATTAAAGATTTTGGAAAACTTAGTTTTAACTCCCCAATGTCTCAATCTGGTGGCTGTTGGCGATGATTTGAACTTGCTTGTTTGTTTGTTTAAGATTAGATTTAATTTTAGATTTGAGGCCCAGATCCAAATGATGCCTCTCATAGCAGTCCCAAAACTTTCCATCTGAAGAGGACAGAACTATAGGTTACTCTTTCTTCTTCTGCCACTTACCAGATTTCACCAGAATTTACCACTGTTTAATTTTATTTAATAAGTGGTTTTGGTGAGGTTTGGAAGACAAAAGTTATTGGTATTCTCTTGGAAATTTGGTATTTAGCATAGTTCCATATGCTTGCTTTGCTTTCTGTAGTAATTCATTTCAAATACTTAATATCTGTGTGAATCCCCCACGGCAGGGGAGTTGGAACTAGATGATCTTTAAGGTCCCTTCCAACCCAAACCATTCTACGGTTCTATGATTATATTAACTTCTTTCCAAATCTTCGATTATTCTCTGTGCCCCACTAGTTTTGCAATAAACGTTCGTAGATGAAGTGACCAGAGCAGTGCTTCAGAAACTAGCTAAATAACTGGTGTGTTAAAAGATATGCTTAAGTTTTGATATTATATTCTGTTGTATTCTTTGATCATATTAATGTCTCCTTGTTATATAACTTCTTTATACATTGGGGAAATATTTTCATTGAGCTGTCCACAGTGATACTTTTATTTTATTTTATTTTATTTTATTTTATTTTATTTTATTTTATTTTATTTTATTTTATTTTATTTTATTTTATTTTTTGTGACCAGAGCATTCTAAACTGTGTAAAATAAATTTAATTTTTTTATGTCTTTTACTCTGCATTTCTGGACTTGCAGATTCTACTTCCATCATGTGGCCTTTTCCTGGAAGATGAAGATTCTATGATATCGAAACATTTCTTGAGATTACAGAGTTTACATCAAAATATTTGATGGAAACCAGGTCTGGCAGCAAGCCTGGCCAGATTGCATATATTCTAGCCAGCATTTTTGGTCTGCAACAGTGCCAGGTTAGTGAGCTTCCATGTCACTCTTCCCAGACTTTTCAGGATGTTTTGATCTTAGCAACTTTTCCTTTGTGAGACTGCAAGTCTTAGTCTTCCAAGTCACCTAGTCTGGCTGTACCAGCTGCAAGCTGAGCTGATGGCTTCCTTATAGACCCATGTCTTATGATGCTGTTTGGTGGAGAGTGGCTGCTCGGCTGCCCAGCATCATGCCCACCAAATAATTCACTTTACAGCAAGTCCGGCAAGCAATACTCCAGTACTGCTAATTCATTTCTCCTTCCTCTCCCATCTCCAGAGCAAATTGCTGGCAGGTTTCTAAGGGATCATTTGTAGTAAAGAGACCAACCACTTCAAAGTGATAAACAATTAGCCCCTTGAAACAAAAAGCAGGTCTTCATCATCACTGCAGTATATATACGCAGTTGGTGGGGGAGAGGATGTGCTTTTTGGAAGAATTTCATTGTCCACCTTTGGGTCTGGAGTAGAAAATTACTCTGTTAGCAAGCAGTTATATCAATACTTGTTCTGCTCCTGTGCACTCTGTAAAGAGAACATTTTTTCTTGGCTAATGAAAATTAGATTTTTGACTAAAATCTATGAACCTTCCTCAGATTTTCTGGAAGACTCAGTCTAGAAGTGATCCTGCTCCTCTTTCATGCCTTAAGAAATCTAAGGTTACTGAATTTGTGTTATTAGTTGGACCTTACTTGATCATAACATGCCAAATACTTTATTTCTCTTTAATTAATTATGAAGTTACTCTGCCTATGTAGGAGGAGGTTGAAGGGATATCTAGCAGTTATAGGGATGAGAAGGAGGCATACAGAAAGTGTTTGGAAGCTGGGAACTTGCTATGAGACTTGAGACATATTTCACAGGATATGGTTTTGAAGCTGAGTGACAACAACAAAAATAATTGCATTATATTGAGGTATTTCTATATTATATATATTTATAATATAAAGCAATTTATATTGCTTTATATTTACATTGAGCATTGAGAGAATGCTGTGAGTAACATTTGTGAGCCTTATGGGGATAGTGGACTGGGTTTTGAATACTTGGAACTGAATGTTCTGGTGGATTTCTTGCCTATAATAAACACATTTTATGTCTTCTGTTGTGTAAAATGCCATGGTACTCCTGGACAATTTCCATGAAAGAATATGGGACACATCATCTACCGAAAGGATAAACAGCTGGGCCAGCTGCTGCTTTCTCTTTTGCTAAGGCGGGGAGATATAGTAGAAATACACCACCCCTAGCAGACTTATGAAAATATCCTGAAATATTCAAATAATTCTTAGAGATATTTGATGCTTCTCTTACTTAAATTCTAGAACTGTAGAATTGACTTAGTATTTGCACTTTTCAAATTACTTGGGTAATGTGCAAATTTATATAATTATTCATGCAAAATTCTGGGATTTTTAGTGCCGCCTCAGTCTCAGGAACTGAAATGTCAATTTTACGTAAGTGAATTCTTGTTAAACTTCCTTTTCCCTGCTTTGACTTCACACATTTGTCATTTTATAAAATTCAGCATGATATATTGTGATAGAAGCAACGGTTAATACAACAAACCGGAAACCTATTGAATATGTTTAATCAGGACGCATTTCAAGAAAATCTCACAGAATGACTGCAATAACAGGTGTGTGAATTAGGTGAATTAGCCACTTCTAGACTAGACTTGGATGAATGTAATTCACCACTGTCATATTTGCAAAGGCTTTGCCCTAAATATATATACGTGTGTGTGTGTGTATATTATATATATATATAAAGAAAGTAAAGCAAAGTATCTATTACATTCCGTATTACCATGGAAATAGAGTCTACCAGTTTAAATGTCAAATAGTTGTCTGACTAGGTCTTAATATCCTCCAGCCATCATGTATCTTAATTTATTTGACTTTTTGGATATAAACACTTTAGGTTACATATAGTACAAATCATAACAACATAATGTAATTTCATAACAGATCTTTTGTAATTGCTTATCGCACATGGGTGGACGTGATAAATAGAAACAATAAAAGAGTAAATGAAAAGTATTTAAGCCAAAAAATGTTATCAAAAGAGTATTTTGGCTGATTCTGAAATGTTGCTTTTTTTTTCCTTGCAGTGCATCCAGATTTGAAGACTCAGAAAGCAGTCTTACTAGGAATGCATTAGGAATTGTGGGCTAGAATTGGTAAAAACCTTACTTTCCACAGATTTATGATCAATAGCAGGGTCTTCAGAGAAGGCTGTTGGCTGCTGGGTAAGTTATAAGGTGCTCTTCTGAGTGCCTCGAGCAAGGTCATCATGTCAAAAAAGTGAATTCTTACTATGCATTGCTGTTTTAATGGAATCAGTACAAGGAGACCAGTTACAAAGCATCTGTTATAATTAGTGCGAATGTATAATCTTTAAATTGTATAGCTTAAGAATCAGGTGAGTCATAAGAAACTAGCTTGAAAAAAAATTTACTTACATATAGCATAAGGATTTAAGATTTGTGCTTCAGAATCAAACTTACATCTGTATGTCTGGATAGCTGCCCAAGTGTGGCTGCAAGTGGCTGGATTGTAAACCTTTGCTCATTCCTAAAGACCAAGCTATACAGATTAAACTATAATTCAAAATTTACTCCTCATTATATTTTGATCGCTTTGTGGCCTAGGTTTTCTAGTACTAGTTCAAAAAAATACGCTGTTCCTTATGGATGAATGACTGGTCCTGTTTTCTGGAGCATGTAGTGAAATAATAGTGAATAGTGAAGTAATGGAGACCCTATAGTGAAATTAGTTGTTGTTGCTTACTTTACTTTCACTTCCTCTTGTCCCAGCTAGTGCTGAGGAATCCCTTCTTCTCCTTTAAAGAGAATGTAGAAACCAGGAAGTCAAAGTAAGTTCCAAAAGTCAGATAGAAGCAGGGAAGTTCCATACATAGATTCATTTAGATGAATACCCATGACAGCCATGGATTTCTGTGCATGGATTATTATGTGTAAGAGATGCATCAAGCCAATCTAGTGGAAACCTCAGCGAAACAATCAGCTGCTATACTGTATTTCCTTTTCCTCTGCACAGTACTGTCAAGGAATTTCCATTACTTTTAATAGAGGATCAATTTTTAACTTTTGTCCATTTTCTCTCATCACTTCTCTCATAAGTCCAGTTCCGTCTTTTCTACATCTTCTCATTGAAATTAAATCTCTCCATAGCCTCTTCTTAAGACTTCGCCCAGTTGTCTCATGTTCTTCTCATGTGTCACATGTTCCAGCCCTTTATCACCTTGATAGCCCTCTGCTTAGCTCATTCCTGTATGTCAGCATCGTGCTTGTAGTGGGGAGCCCAAAACTGACCATGATTTGGTTTCATGCAGTTTCATGAGTGCTAAATAGAAGGAAATAGTCACTTTGTTTGATCACCTATGTGGTCTGATCAACCTTATGTGGTTGCTCTTTCCTGCCACAATGATATCCAGTTAGCTCATGTTCTGTTTGCTGTCCTCTAATCCCGCAGGTCCTTTTCTGCAAAGTGACTTTGTAGCCCAGCATTTACCAGCCTCTCATGTTGCATGGAGTTGCAGGACTTTGCGTTTGCCATAGTTAGGCTTCTTGAGATTCCTGTCAGTGCATGTCTCCATTTTATCAATGTCCCTGAGAATGGCAGCCTGCCTGCTGAGCACTCCCCAGGCTGGTGATATCGTTGAAATTGCTCAGGATATATTCTGTCCCAGTGTTTAGGTGGCCATAAAGACTTTAAGCAGTGTTAGGGCTGACCAATGAGGAATGCAACTAGAAACTATCTACTAGTTATCATCCTTAAAGACCTGATGCCCTTGAGGAAATATCTGGACTAACAGCCCAGTAGCATGCCTAACATGCCTATAGGTTTAGCAAGATCTGAAGAACAAGGTTTTGTTTGTCTGAAGGATTAATCTTCTAATTTGCTGTCATGCTGTAATTAACTCAACTTTTTTTTTTTTTTTTTTTTTTTTTTTTTGTAGAAATGGAGTTTGTTTTTTTTTT
>VXAV01000223.1:70736-82722 GCA_013399715.1 Alectura lathami
CCAAATTTCCTTTTATGAAGGAAAGCAGTATGGCTAAATGTGTAAAAGTTTATATACTCATGTGAGGTAGTTCAATGAAGACTTCTGTTGACCACAAAATGGCTCTGTTTATTGGAACGGCTAAGACTGAATGATGAAGATGCTAACACTGTTTACTCAATCTGCATACTTGTTAATGTGACATAAATGCAACATTTCCCATTGAACACACTCCTCCTGATACGAATCAAGGTTTTTTACAACAGTGTTCTACACTATTAATCAATCTGCCTTGCTGGCCTTGACTGCCAAATACAAAATGATTGCTGATTTTCAGGGATGTCACTTGACAGCAATCTGCTCTTGGTTGAGAGTAATAGGCTATCAGCAAAACACACAGAAAAATAATTACAAACATTTACCACTAAATTCTGGTTATGCACTTTTTACCAGAAGTGCAATTCCACTACATACTTCTGCAATCAATGGGATTGCCCTAGGTATGTGCACAGAATTGTATCTTATTCATCATTAGAAGTTAATTGAAATGTTCATAAAGAATCACTGTGTGATGCCATCAGTGTCACTGTCTGCTTCAGGATAGTGATTTTTAGCCATCCTTGTACACTGCATGATATTCGTCTTTTATTTCTTCTCTGCTTAAAACGTGGAATGTTTTGGGTAGGCAGTCCTTACTAAAATAGGAAGTCTTCATTGTTAACTGTGTATAGATCAGCATGGACTTGGATTCCAAACGACCAGCAAACCCTATTGGAGAGAGTAGTCAATCCAGTTTGTAAACATTTTTGGCACTAAGATAGACAGTTGGGGGATTTTAGTACTGGGACCAAGACTCCATAAGACACTTGTTATTTTTTTATTAGCTGAATTATAGCTGAGGTAAAACTAAAGCTGAAACCTTCTCTGTTTCATTGGCTTAGTTACTGTCATTCTAGGATAATTAACCCACATGTCAATCCCATGATCTGTTAAGGGATTATGTCCGGCGCAGTATGCTAAGAGTTGAGCAGTCACCTTCACATCACATGAAAAGTCACACAAAGCGTGTTATGTGTAGGAGGTGCAAAAAGTCAAGGTCTGAAGTATAGAAGCAGCTGTAAACGTCACACTCATCTGGGTGCTCTTGGTAGCAAAACAGGACTTAGCAGAAGCATACTTAATTTCAGAATTTCACTGTGACTGATTGTGGGCAATTTGCTCACACTTCCTGTGTCTATGTTACTTGACTTGGAGGAAAGTATTAACTTTCCTAAATCTGATATTGCCAAACTTATCAGTTGAAAAAGCTGTTTATGATTATGTCTGTAGTAAGATGTGACTCTCTGTTGGAGCAGAAAACAATAGGAAGAAAGAAAATAAATGACTGTATATATCATAATAATTTAGGGGCTTTAAAACCCGTGTTTTCCTCTTTTTTTATTCTCATCCTCTCAAGACAGTAGTTCACTGTACCTCAATTTCCAGTCTGAAAAAGAGTCTTAATATTATTTGTTTTGTACAGCAAATTGTATGGGCTAGACAATGAACTCTGGAAATTATTAATGAGCTTTTGAATAGAAGTGCTGTCTGTACAATAACTACAGAAATGTTACAGTCTAACTGCACTCAAGCATCCCAGACTGTTTGAGGATTGACAAAAAAAAAAAAAAAAAAAGGAAAACTGGCTTAGCATTTCAAACACTTGCTGAAAGGAGAGGGCACCGAATTATCAGGGAGAAGCCTGATTTTTAGCAAAAAACTGATGTATTAAAGCTGTACAGCATCAAAGTTACACTTGCTGTGCACGGGAACTGATCTTCTGATATTGGTTTGGAAGAAGTTGAGATAATTCCTATAAAGCATAAATTGGTGACAACGGAACAAAATCAAGGACATCCATATCCATAAAGTAGCTGTTTTTATTCTTACATTGATGCAAACATTTCCCAATAGGATAGACACCTGAGGGCTCTGACGTTAAAACACCATTTAGATGGGACTTATCAGTTGGTTTACTATTGTAGTTTTTGTTTTTATTTTTCTCCTTGGAGGCCACAGAATACAGATGACCATTCTATTCAAGAAGGAACTGATCTGACTCTCTGCTTCAAGTTCAATAGCCTGACTCTGTGTTAGCCTTATTATATATATTTCTGTTTAATCATTGAGCTCACTTTTAATCTTTCATTGGTTCTTTTCCAGACAGTGCTTTGGAGCGGCTTATTAGCTCTATCCTTGTAATCCTAGATTTTTGCTGTTAAACTGTTAAATGGAAATTTATCTTTAAGACTTGTGGGAATTCATTCTGGCTACAACAGTGTTATCTGTACAGCTGGCTTTATACTATCCTTGATCCTAGTGGAGAATACAGAGTGTAGTAAGGTGGATTAGGAGCAATGCTGGACTGAAAGTGTTGGTAGCTGCTGGCGAAGTGAGGATTTTATTTTAAATGCAGTTCTAATGGCCACTGAGTGTCTTTGATGGCAGGACAGCATGCAGAGGAGGTGACATGCGGCAGACACTGTGAAACTGTGACTGGTGGATGGATTTGGGGTCATTTGGGGAATTTATTAACTTCCTGTTATTTTTTCTAGCACTGAGTTGAGATGCTGCCATAGTTCAGCTAGCATTTTATTTCAGCTTGCGAGTGAAAATAATCCCACAATCTTTAAAGTTTAACGAAAAAGAACTAGCTGTTAGAAATAATAATAGTATGTTGAGTAGATGAATTCCACTTGGATGAAGGAAAGAATTATTCCTTAAGGGTTTCTATCAAAGGAAGACATTAAAAGGAAAAAGCACGTCAGATTCAAGTATATCTGGATGACTTTGAAAGTGACTCTACCAAGTGCTGATGGGAGACTGTGCTGGGAGCCTTTTCAGAGGGTGTGCTCTGGAGAAGCAAAGCAGCGCGTCTTCTGGTGTTAGTATGTGCAGTGTGGTACTAACCAGATGCACGTAGGAAGGTGACTAGTATAACCAGGGGCAGTTCTTATCCCAGAAATAGTGGGGTCCATCCCAACCAGAATTTTTAACTCAGTATGAATCTGAGTTTTATTTCCCTCAGCACTAAACATGAGCAAGCTCGCACCAAACTGAACAGCCCAACACACACGGGCAGGAAGCGTTGCTGCTGTTTTGATCCCCACCGGTGAAGAAGCACTAGAGCCACCACCAGTACTTACTCAGAATTCTGCCGCTGTTACCACTGCTGGCAATATTAAAATGTTGGCCTGATCTTTGAAGTATTCAGGCTTTTTAACTACTGTGCTGTTAGTTAAGTAGTACTTGCTTTTCTACTGATGTTGTTTATTGTCTGCTCTTGAAACAGAGGCACCCAAAATGTGCTGAGGAGATTTCCTGCACAGTGCTATCTTATGCTGGAGTGCAGCCATATGTGGGTACAGAAACTGCTAAGAAACCTGTGTTATTCCAGTGTGATGTTAGTTTGTACGGGACAAGTTTATTCTTACAGAATTCTTTGTTGTCATGGATACGCTGCTACTGGTACCTGAACTAGCTGGTTTAAAACTAGCTCAGTTATCTTAGTCTTATTGCAGTTTCTGCAAAATTTTCGATTTGGTTGGAAAGTTAATAGAATATGGATCTTGTGTGGTACAGTAGCGTTGTGTCCAGAGCAACAAAAGTCCTGCTTTTCACCTTACATTTTCACCATACATATCACTGGTTTAATACTGAGAAATGAGTGCAAAGTGATTTTATTGTAAAGCACTGCAGTGCACTCTTACACTAAGATATTTCCTAGAATCATGGAATGGCTTGGGTTGGAAGAAACCTCAGAGATCATCTAGTTCCAACCCCCCCGCCATGGACAGGGCTGCCAGCCACTAGCTCACTGCATCAAACTGCCCAGGAACCCATCCAGCCTGGCCTTGAACACGGCCAGGGATGGGGCAGCCACAGCTTCTCTGGGCAGCCTGTGCCAGCGCCTCACCACTCTCTCAGGGAAGAATTTCTTCCTGATGTCCAACCTAAACCTCCCCTCTTTCAGTTTTAGCCCATTCCCCCTTGTCCTACCATTCTCCACCCGTGTAAAAAGTCGGTCCCCCTCCTGCCTGTAAGCTCCTTTCAAGTATTGGAAGGCCACAATGAGGTCTGCCCAGAGCCTTCTCTTTTCCAAGCTGAACAATCCCAACTCCCTCACCCTTTCCTCATAGGAGAGGTGCTCCAGCCCTCTGATCATTTTGGTGGCCCTCCTCTGGACCCGCTCCAACAGCTCCACATCCCCTCTGTACTGGGGGCCCCAGGCCTGGACACAGCACTCCAGGTGAGGCCTTCCAAGGGCAGAGTAGAGGGGGACGATCACCTCCCTCTCCCTGCTGGCCACCCCTCTCTTGATGCAGCCCAGGATGCAATTGGCCTTCCTGGCTGCAAGAGCGCACTGCCGGCTCATGGCCAGCTTTTCGTCAATCACAGCACCCAAGTCCTTCTCCGCAGGGCTGCTCTCAAGGAGTTCTTCTCCCAGTCTGTACACACACCTGGGATTGCCCCCACCCAAGTGCAACTCCTTGCACTTGGCCTTGTTGAGCCTCATCAGGTTCTCATGGGCCCACTTTTCCAGCCTGGAAAATATTCCAGGTGAGACATTTATTTATATTAGTTATTGGAAGATATTCTTGATGGAAGAATACTTTTCTAGTGCTATATTCCCTGTGACTCTCTTATTCTACCGAATTTCAGCACAAACATTTTGGAAAACCATACTGTAAATATTTGTATTTATTAATGGAAGTGGAAATCACATAACTAAATCATCAAGCTATGAACTGTATGTTTACACTTTTGTGTAGTTTATAAGTGAATTCAAGGACAGAACAGTCATTCTCAGCATTCAAAAACATTAAAATATGCCATTCAAAAGTTGTGGCCATTTCTTTATTAACACTGAGTGGTAGAATTTGAAACTAGTATGAAAACTAATATTACAATGACTTCTATAATATAAATATTTTCTCCCTTAACTTTTTTTTTTTTTTTTAAAGTATTTATTAAATAATGCTGTCAATTTTTTGGTTATCCATTAATTCATAAAACTTCTAGGAAGCCCTTTACGTACAGTATAACATTTTAAAAAACAGTCAGCTTACAGGAACAGCATCTGCTTAAAGAATTAACAGTCTGAAGAGGCCAGATGAACAAAAATGTAGGGGAAGAAGGTGATGCAAAAGGAATTAAAGTTTCCGGCCTAGGTCATAGAGATAATCGGCTGAACCAGAAATGAACCTGTTTCTTCTCAGTCCCTGTCTAGGAATATATAGATCCATTCAACCATAGTTTAAGCTGAAAGTGCTGAGCAGCCACTAGGGTAGACCATATGAAATCTCTCAAGAGCAGAATCACAATGACGCAGTTATGTCTCCTAGCTTTCCCTTGACTCTGCCTCTGGCTTACCGAGTGGTGCAGGAAGGCAGGCTTCTCTCCTTTCTGAAATAATAGCAGACATCTCTGTACCATCCCAGCTGGTCTCAGTGTGAGCCAAGGAGCATATCAGCAGGGGGCTGGTTGTACATGGCAGAGCAGAGACTGGCTTTCCCCTCCACTAAGGAGGGGGACACAAGGTACCCCTCACTTTGAAGGTCAGCCCTGCAACCCAAAGGAGGGTTTCCTACAGAAATCTTACTTTCTCTTTCTTCTTTCCCTTTGGTGGTATTTTGAAGCTGACAGTCATCAAATTTTCCCCAGATTCCCTCAGAGTTATACTCTATGCTGCCTGCTCTTGAAGAGGTAAATCAGTGCTAGTGTGTTTGAAGATAAATGGCATATCTTTACATATACCTGTGCTAGCAAATGTGTCTGATGCAACTTTTATAGTAGCAGTGACAAAATGGCAAGTAGTGACAAGAATGGAGTAGATTAAATATGGAACACCTTGCTAAGCCAGAATTCAGTAAAACCGAAATCCTGTCCTTGATTTACTAAGCCAGAAAAATAACTTATACTTTAGTTTTGCTTTCCTCTTCTTTCGGGGATCCAAGAAGGCTAATACTTCTATAATAACTGTTTATTGAATGTCTGACTTCATGATCCAGACCTAAGCGCTGAACGGGAGATCACTATGGGAAATTTATGCCTCAAACCGGAATAGTCTCTCAAACTGTTATTGAGTTGTAGCAGTGCAATACTACTCACAAGAAAGCTTGTATCACTGAGTTCTTTGCAGCTCTTTCTCTTTAAAATCTCCTAATACACTCTTAAATCAAGCTCTAGGTGGAAAACAGTAAATAAGATGTTTATGGAGACCATAATCCTCTCTTGCCCCACTGTGCCCAAGCAATCCAGGAATTGCAGTAGGTTAGTACTCTCTTTCTTTGCCTTTGAGGGAGGCGATGCCTTAGAGTACTCTCGCTGGTGGCCCTATCCACCACACAAATCCTTCCCCAGGCTAGATGACCCAGACTAACAAGCCGCAGAAATGTTCATAACTCTCAGAAGTGCCCTTAAATTCCACCCTGCCATGTGCAGTAGAGCTGTGTTTTGTGCCACTGCATGTAATTTTTCTTTCAGCTACAAAATAAAGGGAAGATGACATAATTAATAAAGGCTGAATTTGACGGTTACAGTGAGTAGGCATTTTTTACAACAAAATAGTAGCTGACTTCAATCAACCTTGTAGTTTTAAAACCTGGGAATAACAAGACGTTCAGATTCAGCATCAAATTTGGTATTATCCTCCTAACTTTTAAATGAGCAATAGCTTAATATCAGCTCTCTATTTGAAGCCAACAATAAATTAAAAAAAATAAAAAAGTAAAAACATGCAGCACCTGTACATCTGCAGTAACATGATGCTAGTTTGTTAATAATGAAAATAGCTTGAAGCGTTTGGAGAGGTAAATTGTATTGCTAGGAAAGTGAAAATTGTCAGTATGTATTTTCATTACTTGGTTTTCTCTGAATCAGGAAAAATCTCCGATCTGTTTTTAACAAGCTCAACTGCAAATATAATCTAAATAAGTTACATTTCTTATTCGTGTAAGATTGTCTCTCTGTAAGAGATTTAAAAGCCTTATTTCTCCTATATTGTTGTACAGCAGCTGCTTACCAGGATCATAACTTTGTTTATGCTAAACAAAGGGATTGCTCAGTACAGATTATATTTTAAGGGGTTTTAGTCATCCACTTTTAGGACAATGTGCAACTAATAATTGAAAACTTTGCAGACCAGTCAGGTCTTGTTGGTAGAAAGGACACCCTACCTCTAATGCAGTCTCCTAAAAATCAAATTGCAAATGAACTTTGTGGGGTCCTTTTCCAATTTATGAAGCTGTTAAACTTTCTCATNTTATATTGGTTGTAGAAAATGAAATCAGAGGAACTAAAAGATAATTACATTGATAAGTGGTTTGTAATATTAACTATAGATATTGCTGGGAGCTGTATCCGTATTGAAAATGATGTAAGTAAGAAGGAGATTCCATTCTCTCACTCTTTTTTAAAAATCTTATAATACTCCTTCAAATAGGATTAATTTAATTTGTTTATAGAACAAAACTTTGCTGGGCTTGTGATTTAATGGACAAATTTCTGTCTGAAAAGATTAATTTTACCCTGGGATTTGAATGAAAACTCTGGCTCATTGTACTCAGCAATACTCGTATATTTCATAGCTATGGGCTTTGATGGAGGGCAGCCTGCCCTCTGCTCCAGAGAATGCCTCTCGAGGGAATGTTCGCTGTAGTACTTTAGATGATAACCGCTTCCAGAAAGAGTTATGGATGACAAAGCAAATGGTGAGATAGTTTGACCCATGCCAGTTTGAAGGCTTTAAAATTGCTGACCTTACTATGAACTTTCAGTTGGATTCTTTACTCCCCCGTGTAGAAAATGCAGTACAGGTGTGCTGTGAATTTTACCAGAAAGTCTTGCAGCTAGGTGTCTTGTAGCTTCTGTGATGTTTCCGCAGTCAGTATAAATTCCTATATAATGTGTCTTTCTGAAGACGGAAGCATAGGTCACTGTCACGTGGTTGTTGTCATGGGAGAGATCATGCATTAGAGAAATGGTTCTGGTTTGGCCTGGTTGTAGAGTTTTGGCTTCCTTTGCCATCTAGACACCCAAGAGTGACAGCAGACGTGAAGTGGTGCCCTGCACTTTTGTAGGTATTTCAGAGTTGGCTTTAAAATTTGTTATTTGGAGCAAGTTGTGTTGCCATGAGAACATATAATGAAAGTCACACCAGGATGTAACTGTCTCTTGTACTGCCATGGCTATGTTGCTTGTGTCATGTCAACAAGCAGCTCCGATATATCTACAAAGCTGTAGTCACAGAGATGACTGCAGTGTTGTTATGTCTTGAGTTTTCCTTGGTACACAATATATAGACAGAATTATGCAAGGTTCATACATCTGCTTTGCAACAGTACTGTGAAACTTTGCTCACCTAGAGATAAAATATACTTACCTGTTCTTCGGTAAGATGCTAGCATTTCACTTGTGCGTAAAAATATTATTAAAAAAAGTAAAGAAGTCAGACTTTGCAATGTAGAGAGATATATACCCATCTAGACAGTTTGTATGAAATGTATTTCTCCTGTGACTTCTCAGATTCAATATCTTCAAAGAGGGCAAATGTTTATTGAGAAGACAGTATCAACCAAATGTACCCAAGTCTGCAAAACTTTCCCATAATACCCTTCACTGGTATGGTGTAGGCCTTCTTAGTGGGATAGATGTAACTCATTTTGGGGCTTTATCACTCAGAATTAATGAGGTTGTTCTAAGTTTGTACCAATAAAATCTTTATACCACTTCACACTGCAATACATGCCTTATGTAGTGTTCATAGAGAGAGATGTATAGACACAAATTCATTCAGCTTATTTCTTTATCTTTAGACTTACAGGGCATAAAACTTAAGATTTGATATCTTTAATACTGCAGTAGTCCTAAAATGTCCATAACTATAAAGGTAAATGGTCTGTGAAATGATAAGCTTAGCATCTTTAACAGAATAATGTGTTTAGAGACCCAATGAAATAAGGGGAAATCTGTCAATGTAAGACCTACTTTAGACAATATGATTATTTCCATGAAGTTATTTTTTCTACAAAATAATGAGAAAGTTGTTACTCAGTTAGATAAAAAGCCCATTGGAGAGATTAAAAGAAAGGGGAGGAGAAGTAAATATGAATTTTAACTACTTGAATTAAACAAAAGCAATAGGGAAAAAAAATCTGTTTAGCCAAGCCAGCCACTATTTGTTGTAGTACATATAGCTAAGAAAATTCACACAGCAAAGAAAGTGAGTTCAGAATTCCAAATGCCTAATATGAAANACACTCAGAGGGCTGTAAGTTTTCTTTTGTGTTTGACTTTATTGCTAAGCTGAAATACATTTCAGGGCATTAAAAAGTCAAGGATCAGTGGGGCAAATGAAATGTTTATACTTGAGCTATCTGCGTATTTTGAAAGTGATTGCAAAAATGGAACTATTTAAGACATCGGTATAAGTAGATATATTATTAAAAAAAATAAAAAATAACGTACAGCAATTTGAATGATGACATAGCAAACAGCACCAGCACTCAAAATACATATGCTATATTAGAGACAGAAGACCATCTAGCTCTTGAAAGCACTTCTGCCTGAGGCAGTCTCTCAGATGCAAAATTTGAAACCAGGGAAGCATTCTAGGAAAGGAATCTCTAGGTCTGCCTTGTTATTAAAATTTTCCTTTGGCATCATTTGTTGACCACTGTCCAAGGCAGGACATGCTATGCAGACAACTGGCCTAATCTGGAGGAGTCCTGTGTCAGCTACTTGCATTCCTGGAAGTATTGATCTCTGAAGTTTAATCCAATGTAATAATATCAGCAAAACAACTAAGCGTGGGGCAAATCCACCACGGTAAATGTGTTACTCCTGTATAACATTAGGCATGTGCTTAATACCTCTGACAAAGCAAGAACACAAAGTACGAGATTGTATTACATGAAGTAGTGTAGCAGGCCTCCTGGCTGTGTGTTTCCCGCAGATTTAGGTACTTTTCATACATAAGCCACCAAAGCAAGAGGTGGTCATACATTTTGGGCCAGTTGGGCAGATTTGCTTCTGTTAACACTAATATTTCAGAATTAAATATCAGATCTTGTTCAGTAGCATATTCAATTCCAAAGACGAACATACCCTCAGAGAGTGAGAATTGAGGGAAAGGTTAGATGATGTCAGTAGGACTGCTAGGAACAGCTACAGGGTTTGAAGTAGGCTGAAGAGAAAGAACAATATTTGGACAGGAGCCAGAAGCTTGCACTTTGGTGGAAAAAGAAAAAAAAATCTTTAAATCCATTTAATAAGGATTTTTGAGAATTGCACCATGCACCTTTCAAAGGTTAAAAGTATCAGCAGTCTTAAGAATCTTGTTTGCCCAGATTTCCAGTAGATAGAAATATTAGTGTGGGGCTTCAAAGCAATAAGACCTCTAAAGACATGAATGAGTGGTTAATGAAGATGTATGTTTGCTCTCATCCTTCATTAGAGAATGGAAACATTCTAATAGGATGTGTCTCTTGAATGATGTAACTATTATTATACTATCTTTAATTATGTAGTGAGATTTGCTCTTTCAGGTCCATTCAGGTACCTTTTCTAATACAAAAAAATATATCAACGTAAAAATGTATCTAACAAAGTGAATTCATTGAGATGATGTGTTGAAGATTAAAGAATTAAATCCTGCAAATATTGCAGTCGTAAAGCATGCTGTGTGATAGAATTGAGAAGTATTTTAGATAATGATTTAGCGCATTTGGTAGCCAGTGGAAAGAAACAAATGAGATGGTTGATCCTAACAGATGATCCTTGAAAATCAAGGAAGGCAAGGTGAGTTATGAAATCAATATGAACAAGGCACATAGCCTTAAACTTTTCAACACGACCACAGTACAATGCAGAAAAGTAAGGTCTTGAATGTGGGAGCTCTGTGTCAGCGTATCACTGTGTCTGAGCTAACCAGCCCACTGAAAGACACACCAAGTCAGCTGTCATGTTTTGCTAAAGAAAGCAGTTAGCTGCAGGACATGAGCCACTATTGCTGCAGGACTCTGCTTCAGCTCTGTGGACTGGCTAGCTCAGAAGTCAACAGGCACATCTCCAGCCTGCATTACAGATATTCTGCAAAGCATAAAATATTGTATATTCTCCACAGTCCTCATTTCATTTCACGCAGAGGCTTCCAATACCCTCACTGCCATTCTTCTTGCCATCTCATTTTAAAAATGTGTAACTTACTCAATTGCCATCTTTCATTATAATCCAAAATTTATAAATAACAGAAAATGACTGCTTAAAAAAAAATTAATCAAAGCACTTGGCTGACTATTGGGATGTGTTATTACACATCTCTTTGTTTGCTATGAAAAAGCTTGTCTTTTCCTTCCAAATGTTAGTCTAATTCTCACAANAGTGAAAACTAAATGTCGTCCTTGCAAAGAGAGAAACAATGCAATTTTTTTCTGGCATAAATTGAAGGGAAAAAAAAAGCATGACCTGTAAACAAATCTGTGCAGTGGAGGCAAGCTTGGTGTCTAACAGGATAACTGTTTTGTATAAAGGTATGACTGCAGGAGTAGCAACTGATAGAAGTGAATGATTGGCAGAAGAGAGGCTGCTGTGGTGACCCTTGAAAACATACACTTTTCTTCTTTAGAATCTGTGTTCTTCTGTATCCTTGACTGAGGAAATAAATCACTTCACATTTGCTAAAATGTTTAACAAGGGTTTCTCTAAATGGGAGCTTAGCTTTTGACTATTCCTTATACGCAGTAGGGAAAAGCTTTGTCTTGCCAGTGAATCACACACAGTTGAAAAATTGACAAATCTGATGCTTAGGTGAGGTAAGAAGGAGTTTCACAGGATGGCGTTGATTTACACAAGCTGACAATCAGCACTTTATCTTTCGCAGCATAGATGTGTCAAAAAACATTTGGACATTCCCCAGCAATGACAAATAATGATAGTAATTTCAAATTTCCTAACTGAACTTAAAGGA
>VXAV01000224.1:0-10323 GCA_013399715.1 Alectura lathami
GTGCCTTAGTAGATCCTTCAGGAAGATCTGCTCCATGATTTCGCCAGGCACAGAAGTGAGACTGACTGCCCTGTAGTTTGCCGGATCTTCCTTTTTTCCCTTTTTGAAAATGGGGGTGATGTTTCCCCTTTTCCAGTCAGCAGGAACTTCACCAGACTGCCATGACCTTTCAAATATGATGGACAGAATATACTGGGTGACACAGGTAGCTTTAAGGACATTGTGATGGAGCTAAATTTTATACATTCCTATAATTTGTGAAGATGTTAAAAAACATAGGTATTACAGATCCACTTTTCTATTTGTTTAATGAAGTATTATCTATTACTATAGCCACAACAAAATAAAAACTCATATTCTGCTTAGATATTTCTTGAGACACTTTAAATTTAGTAAATATGGTGAATTAGCTAAAAGTGGTAAATTTGGAGAATAAAGGTGAAAAGGAATTGGCATATTTAATGGCTGAGCTCATACTGAATGTGGAGTTCATTTTTTACTTGTAGACTCTAAAGCAGCTGACTGTTATCTAGTGCCAACTACCGACTCTTGCTGAGCCATAGCTGTTACATATGACTGCTCACATCCTGACATACACAAGCTCAGATCTTGAATGTGCCTTTATTTAAACAGTCTTGCAATTCATGTAAGCTGTGCAACTACTTTGCTGGGGCTGGAAAGATATTACTGCAAGGTATAAAGTCTTCTACAAAGCAGTAATGATAAGGTCAAATCCAACTTTGCTTAGAGGGAAGAGACATTATAATGCTGTCACAGAATGACAGAATGAATCACAGCTGGCTGGGATTGGAAGGGACCTGTGAACGTCACCTGGTTCAGATCTCTGGTTAAGCAGATTCACCCAGGCACTTTGAATGTCTCCAATTATGCAGAATCCACAACATCTCTGGGCAGCCTGTGCCAGTTCTCAGCCACATCTCCATGGTGAAATGTTTCCTGATGTTCAGGTGGAACATCCCATGCTTCAGTTTGTGGCCAATGCCTCTTGTCCTATCTCTAGGTACCACTGAAAAGAGGCTAGCTCCATCTTCTCTATATCCTGTTTGAGATATTTGCACACATTGATGAGATCCCTCGAGCCTTCCCTTCTCTAGGCTAAATAGCCACAGCTTTCTCAGCCTTTCCTTATATGTGAGATTCTCCAGACCCTTAATCATTTTTGCAGCCCTGACCAAGACTTTTCAGTATGTCCATGTCTCTCTTGTACTGCAGGGCCCAGCACTCCAGGTGTGGCCTCACCAGTGCTGAGTAGAGGGGAAAGATTGCTTCTCTTGACCTATTGGCAATATATTGCCAGTTTCCCCAGCCTGTCAACTATGGCAGCATGACCGCTGTGGTGTATCAGCTGCTCCTCCCAGTTTTGTGTCATCAGCAGACTTGTTGAGCGTACACACCTTTAAAGGAGATGTTGAATAGGATTAGGATCAGTATCAACTGGTTGCTGGCCTCCAGCATCACTTCATACCACCGAGCTCTGTGTTTTCAGACTAGCCAGTCAGCCAGTTTTCAATCCACATCACTGCTTACCCAGCTCATCCTTTAACTTTCCTATGAAGATAGTATAGAAGGCTGCATTGATACGATAGCCTGTCAGTGGAATTCCTTCATAGGAATCTTCTCTGGAGGCCTCTGGAAGAGATGTTTGACTACTGCCAGCCCCATGACAGGATTAAAATATGATCCTTGTTTGATACTCAGCATTCCTTATACATTGCTATATATAACCCTTCTATAATCTTTATATAATTGTGTTGATCACTTTATCATTATTTTAGAAAATGAATCTTATTTCATTGTTACGTGACTTAAAAAGACCACATTATGCTGTAAAAAATTGACTAATTTGCTCTAAAGAAAGCATCTCTTCCATACCTTTAAAAAATAATTTATTACTGTTTAGAGTTCTGTACTGATTGCTCTCTAAATACTGCTAATGTTAATAAAAATCTTTCCTAATAAATGTTCTAACAACTTGGGAACTTCTCAGAGCAGATGACTTGAGACTGATATGAATAAAATGCAACTAGTGAGAAATTGTAACAGAAAGAAGCAGTACTTTTTGGAGCACTTGCTAATAACCTATTTGCCTTACCAGAGGTATCAGCTCTTCTCGAAATTAAAGCTGCTCAAAATAATTGAATTTAATATAAATCTTTATTTACAGTTTGTTATGTATTTTTATTCCCTCTGCATTCATTTTCTGCAAGTTCTATCCAAGGATATTAAGGTTACATAATGTTCAGAGCTGTCCTAGAGGAGCACTCTTCACGAGAGGTAAACCCAGATGGCTCCTCCTCCAAAAAATGATCCCTTTACAGGCCTACAAAGTCAAACTTCTTCCTTGTTCTCTCCCTAATGCACAATTTGGCATTCCTTTTAATGCAGTAGTGATGGAAAATTATTTGGAAAACACAAAATCATAGAATAATTCAGATAGGATGGAGCCTCATGAGGTCATCTAGTCCACATTCCTGTTCAAAGCAGAGTTAAAGTCCATTCACTTGATGCCTTATCCTGCTCGGTTTTGTACCTGGGAGATCAAAGGTGGACAGGATGCTCCAGACTTCGAAAGGATGGAGCAGAAGGAAATAATCACATCCATTCCCTTGAAGTTCTGGCTATCCTCTTGCTAATGCATACTAGTATGTTCTTAGCACTCATCTCCAGGAGGTCGTGCTGCTGATTTATGTTCAATTTGTTCACCAGGATTACTTATCCTCAGTCAGTCCTATTCTTCATAGCTGCTGTCTGGCCACTCAGGCCCAGCCTATACTACATGCGCTTATTGCATCCAAGGTGAAGGACTTTTCAATTTGGCTTCACTGAGTTTCCTGAAGTTCCTTTGCTCATTCCTCTAACCTGCACTGCTGAAGGTATTGCTGAACGGCAGCCCTGCCATCCACCATATTAACTAGTTCCCCCAGACTAGTGCTTTCTGTAAACAGCAAAGATGCTTTCTATCCCATTGCCTAGGTCATTGTTGAAGACAGTAAACAGAATTGAGGAAGTAGCTAGTGGCTTGGAGCATAAAAAGCTTTCAGATACAAAGTAGAGGATGGTTAACAGCTCATTTCTGAAGCATTCAGATGCAGTAATAATAGATGCCATAGAGAATTCTCATGTGGAAAGCAATAATTCAGTCATCACAATGACATTTGAATAGTGTGCAGCAAATAGGGCCTGAGGCCACACATCAAATACTAAGGATAAAAGAAAAAAACTAGCATCTGCTCACTCTTCGAGCATCATCTATCTTTTATGTTGGAAGAGACAGGGGTTCAGTGAAAAATAACCAGTCATCATGTGACCATGAAAAATAATCAGTAATAATTTACCTATGTGCATTGGGGACTGAATCTAATATTTCCTAAATTATGCATGCTTATCATTGCAATCTGAAAATTAATATTTTAACGAAGACATGCATTTATGTATTCAGGATGGATTAAAAAGCAGCAGAAAGTCACAGTGAAGGGATAGGTATTCCTGCATCTTGGTCAGGACTTGATACAAATATCCTGCATTAAACTACTGCTCTGAACTATCTTCATTTTAATTGATCATTTTTACACCATAGGAGGAAAGGAGGAGGAGGTTTCAGTTAAACCTAGGAAGAAGAGAAAGAGGAATAGTATGGCAGAAGATAATTAGGTTTACTGATTGTCCTATTTTGTGGAGAAATTGAGCTATTCTCTAACTTAGCTGTCTACTGCAACATATTAATATACAGTCTCCTTCTCTTGAGAGGTGTCTATACTGCTATTACAATCTGCCTGTTCTTTCTTTTGCACAGTAGCTGTCTCACATTTGGACCAAACTTCATACCCACATCTATCTTTAATTGGTAGCTTTTATTGAAACTGACACCAAACATACCTTTGATTGTTGTATAAGCGTCTACATGTTGAGACAGGCTGATGATATTCCACTCCAACAGTTCAAATATTTACTTGCACTGTCTGCCAAATGGGAATGGTGTGTAGAAAGTTGCATTTAAGGAACTTTGAAAAATTCCATTTCAAGTGCTTTTAGTGTGTTAGTGCTCTGTGCACACTAATGCGTATACACAAGTGCTGAGCTGAAACTGGAAGGCAAAGAAATTATTCTTTCTCACGTTTTATTACAATTAATTATCATTTTATATATCAGCTTCAAATCCCAACTGAAAAGGAACAGCAAACCATATTGCATAGGTGTAAAAATACAGCCTTTCAATGATATGGCTCTTTTTATGATTTTCTTCTAGCTGTCTGATACTTAAATGGTTATTAAAGAACCAGGCCTCCTGCAGGAAGTGCAGAAATCTGGAACATATTCAGACGCTGAAAAATACATGGCTGCTGTTAGCTGAGTGAAAACATGGTTTATATTACTTATGAGTTCTTCTTAAAAGAGAAAATCCACTTTCTTGAAAAAAAATAGGACCTGCAATGTTCCTACTTGTTTGCTTTTCAAGCAGATTAGGGGCTTTTCTCTTTTATAAGAGAATATGAAGGGCACAATAAAAAATGTCAAAAGGAAATTTGTTCAATTCGAAAGGTGCTGAAGCAATTAGTTGGAATGTCACTGTTATAATGAGGCAATCATGTATTAACAGCTATCGCTTTTATTAATGATCTGCAAAAGACTTGTATTTGCAGCTAACTCAGGTGGACTTTTTACTCCTGCAGCTTTGCATATCTCTCTGGTCTTTTTTAAATAGTGATGTACCTTCCTAGGAAATTTAGTTTTTACCTAAGTAGTAGAAAAAAATCATTATGTTAATGGTAAATATATTAATAAAATCTTTGAAGAATCACGATACTGCTTGAACGATTGCACTGATTTCATTTACTCTGCAATTCCCAATCTGAAGTACTTTAATTCTGTTCTTTCTTATATGAAAAGCTGAGCATTTCTTTGCAGTGGACATTGTAATTGCTTCGTGACACTGCCAAACTTATAAATAGATTTTTTACCTACCTTATATATTTAGACATATGATATTTTTACTACTATACTGCACTTCCAAAAGAGTGTTAATGTTAAATAATGTGTTTTAAATAACAGGATACCATACATTCTCATACCAGAAGTTTTAATCAGTTTCATAAGACAATTCTTTTACTACTAACTTAATAGTGGAGAGATGTTCAGTGTTGACATTGGAGGACATTCTGACCACTGAAAAGTAAATGACATATTTTGAGGTTATATCCTGAATGAGTGGGAGATATATTTTTTAAAGCTGAAAAAATGAAATAATCATAGTCTTTATTGCCATATAATCAGCTTCAATGCATCCTCTTGCCTATCTCTTCAGGGATTGACTTGTGTGCCTCTGCTCTGTTAAGAGACACTGTAATGTGCCATTTCTTGACCTACTGAAAAATGCCACTGGTTAGTACAAGCTCTTGACAATAGCAGACAAATTGGCTCTCCTTCAGGTTCCTCAGAAAATAGAAGTGAATTCTAAAGCTTTAATTTTAGAGGAGGTTTCGACTTTTCTGCATAAAGCATCTCAGAAAAGTTTATTTTTACACCTGTACAGTGCTGGTGAGAGTTGGGACTGTCAAAGCAAAGGTCTGAAAGTTATAGAAATCCTTCTTTGATCCCAGAGATGTATAATGCCAAAGCTGAAGCAAGGTGGGGACAAAAGGTTTCATATGTAATGAACCAGCAAAATATGTAAGATATAACATGAAAGCATTTTTCAAAATTACTGTGAATGGAGTTTATACTTTTCATTTTTTAACTAAGCATATTATTTATCACACAAGTGGTTTCATGTCAAGTAGGCAAAGAAATTATGTGAGCTCTAGTGATTAAACACAGAGATGTTAAACCTTGTCATAGCCTTGTGTATGTCTCTGGGGCTGTCACAATAAGAGGTACCAGCTACTGAGGCCTGTCAAAATCCATTACATGTGATCTGCTGCTTAATGCTCTGGATATGAAGATAGGATGGGAATCTGACAACACATGCAGAGCAGGCAAACAAAATAATGCACATAAGGGACTCCCTGCTGAAGTGTGGAGAAGTTTTCAGCACCAGTTTCTTACGATATTTTTTTGGGAAAAAAAAAAAAAACAGAATTTTAGAAAAAGAGTGGTTCATAATTGCAGGGGTGACAAGGGTGTGATTCATTTTCTCTCCAAGAAAAAAATACAAAATATCTGTCTCAAACTAAGCAAGCATTGGTCTTCTGGTGACCAGAATAATCTAAATATTTTATCTAATTGGAAAGTTTGTAACAGTACAGACCATGAGGGCTGTGGATAAAAATACGTTCCCCTGTGAGGTCACTGAGGTGGAACTAGAAGCTGACAGACTGCGAGAGGCCAACATTACATCAGACCGGCATTCACTGCTGCTGTATGTTAACAAAACAGAGGAAAGAAAAATACTTTTTTACTGTAAATTCTTGGTGTCAATTTCTCACACTGGTGCACAAAGAGAATTTGAGGAACAGCTTTCTGCTTTTCAGTTCATATACACCCATTCAAATGAATGTGGGCAGAAAAAGTACTGTGAATAACATTCAAGCCCAGAGGGACCACCCACAGGCCTCACTGCCCCTGCCCAGCCACCCTGAAACTTCCATAACCCTGCCCAGAGCCCAGGACCCCAGGGTCTCAGATCGTTTCCAAATTCGGGGAGATGCCCCATGCCGAAGGCTGGTGGGGCCCAGGTGCCCCTGGCTGTCCTGCTCCTGGCTGGGGTGGTGGGCTGGGTCTGGCTGCCAGGCCCTGCCCTGGCAGACCCTTGGAGAGTCTCTGTTGTTCCTGTTCCCTTAGTGAGCCACCAACCCACACTGCACCTTGGCACATGAGGGGTTGGAGAACTTGGTATGTCAGGAGCTGACTTCCTGAATTGGACTGAATTGGTCAGTCTACAGTGTCTATTTCCACAACTCTTACAGAGAGTTTTTCTGCAGTCTAAAGGGACTCCACTTGTAAGATGAATGAAATGAAGCCTTGCTGATGTACGGTTTGTCCTCTGACTGAGAAAAACCTTACACAGAACTCTGATTTGGCCAAAATAAATAAATGTATTTAAAATTTATTACATATACCCTAGTGCAATAACAGGGGGATGTACAGTAGATTTGAACTAGGGAGACAACTCCACTATACTGAATATTTTCTTTGTGGTTAAAGCATGAAATGTTTTTCAGTGCTTAGAAAACAATTGTGCACACTGTATTTTTCTTGGTTTTTCTTGTTTGTATTTCAATTATTATGATCTTTTCTTAAAAATGCTAATTTCAAAGCTATTATACCTTTTTTAGTTCTGCAGGACTAACAAATTTACCCCACTTCCTGACCTCTTAAATATACACACAAATATATGGGAATATTAAAAACCCATGAAATCTGTCCCTCTAGGATATGTTTTTATAGCCATTTGATGCTAATGTTTTACATATATCTGAAAAGAATTTCCTAGGTCATAAATCAAGATTTCTTCTGTTGCAAACATCCACATACATGACTTTACAGATTTTTCAAATACCATATTAGAGATTAGGTTTTTAATCTCATTATTCCTAATTATTTCTAATTTTTATTTCTAATTTATTTCTAATATTTCTAATTATTTCATTATTTTGGGTGTTCAAAACCTAATTTCACTTAAGGTTAGAAAACTTTACCTAATTCACATCTTAATTATTTTTACATATTTAGTTAGTCTTTGTGCCAATTTGATCCTTTTCTTTAAATAATTTTTACTTCTTATTTTTCTAATGTACAGGTAACATCACCTCACAGCTTTTCATTGAAAGGGTTTGAATTTTCAGTCCTTAACTTTACAAACCAGCTGTAGTCTTTTTGTGATTAAAAATGACCAGAATACGTTACTGTGTTCTAGATAATTTATAGGCCATAAAAAAATATAAATCACTGGTGAAGTATATTTTATGTTGGTAATACATAAAATAAAGGTACTCTGCACCTTTAGAGGACACAAAAAGTACTTCAGTCTTTTAGTGGAATCATGGTCCTCCTAAGGTTTGTGATAACTTGGGTGCTGACTTCAGTGAGGCCAGTATTTCAGTTATTCCTTTCAGCAGAGTTAAGAGTACACATTTTGACATTTTGTGAGAAAAATAAATCCCTTTAATTATAACAAAATGTTAGAGCTCCACAAATTTTCCATAGATATTACACAATAGGGATATGAGGGAATGCTCAGGGGAAAAAAAAATAAAAAATAAAAGAAAAAAATAAACTGAGGAAGTGATTGACTAGGGAATAATACTTCTCTCTTGATAAAAGTGATAGCAGAGTTGTATTTATAGTACTTCCTTTCTACTGCCTCCAGCGACTCGGGAAACTATATGGTTTTAATGGTAATTGTTTCTTTAGAGAGTGCATGTGTCCTCTAAATGTGCACTTTGGACTAATAAAGGCTATGTATGGCTAGAGCTGTGGCTGAGGGAAGTTAGTGGCTTGGAGTGTTCAAGACTGAATCAAAGGAAACTCATTTCCTGTACAGTGAATTCAAGCTCATCTTTGCATCCACTGCAGCATTTTCAATTGTTGCACTGTCAGTATCAGACAGCAGCAACTCTACAGAGCTACATCCAGCACAGTGGCAAACTTTCTCTTACTTGTTTTACTAACAGGCCACTGATATGAGTAATAAAGGAATGTCCTGAGATACAGACTCCAGGATCTGATAAAAATTAACATTATGTCCTGATGGCATCCTGTTGTATGTCTCTTCTTCAGTAACCTCAATATCAAATTTAATTACATAGGCTGAGCTTTTTAGATTTGTCTCAGGATATAAAATTAATTCCCATAAATCTTATGGTCTCCACATTCTGCTCTGTGCAGAAGTTGGTTTACAATTGTCCCCCTTCCTTGCTGTTCAAGTGGGCTTTCAAAAGAGTCTTAGGCATAAATATTATCGAAAGACTGACAGACTGCTTCAAAACTAATTTTGCCATCCTCTTATCAAGGATTTGTAGACAAGCAGGCACCTCGAAACTGCTGTTTAAAAGCTGGACAAGGCAGACTAATGCTTCTAAATGGAATTGGCTGCCTTAGATATATTTATTTGTTATTTTGCCTATTCCTACACAGATTCATTCTCCCTCTTCTCCACCCCTCGAATCTTAATGAATAGTTATTCACTTTCAGTTGGTTAAAATATAAACCGGCAGAGAATATGAAAGCTCACCTCAGAGGCATTAGGAAGAATTGCATTGCTCAACTTTTTTCTGTATACAATCAGCTCAGTTCTTCACCGTATTGGAGATTTATCCCTCTAAAAAGCATCAGGTGATGGACTCAGACTGCTTTCCCAAGAGCATTCTGGGAGTGTGTCTTTCAGTGCATTTTTGTCACAATTCTGTATATTTCAGAGTGTTTGTGGGGCCTTCATGAACCTATATTTTTACAAGACTAGAGTAATTGAGTATTATACCCCAAGTACACAGTAGCATACCCCAACTCATTGCTGTTTCAATTGCTATCTATAGGAATAAACAGAAATTCAGAAGGCATTTTTGGGATAACATGACAGCGGAATACGTATTCTAATATGTTTATTTTAGTACAAACTTGTAAACAATGGACTTCATTATGCACTTATGTGCAGTATATGTATAATTTGTCAGCCCAATGGTAGCCTCTTTAAGAAAGAGTGCAGAGAGATTATACTTGTCATAAAAAGAACTGCCTAGTATTTTTCCAATAGGAAATTTTATTTGATGAAAAAGTTATTTACGGGTAATAATTAAAAATAAAAATAAAAATCAGGTATCCATGTATTAGCTTCAGCAGTGGTGGAATTTATTGTCAAAATAGAAGAAATCTTACTGTAATAGAAGAGATAGTAGGTCTGGGATCTGCACTGTGAGGTGGGAGGTCTGAATGAAGGCGCCATTCTGCCTGATTCAGAAGAAGGATTTAATCTGCCAGCTTTCCATTCTTAGATGAGTTACCAGATCATAGCCTACAGTAGATGTATTTTTCCTTTTGGAGTTGTTCCACTTTGAATTAATAATGTGTTCAGCATCACTTTTGGGTACAGGAGGTGAAAGATGAGGTATCTGTTCTGGAAGATATCTATACGGAAAGCATAAATAGTCTCTCCAACAAGACAGACTGGAACACATCAATTTCTTCAACTGCTTAGCACCCTAGTGGGTTAGACTCAGACTGAATTGTTGGACTGGATCACATAGAATAAGCAATTGAATTTTAAGCTCTCTTACCTTAGGTGAGCACACAAATGAAGGTATGTGAAGGTCTCCATAAGGAATTCCCAGCACACTGCATTTTGCAAATCCTCCCTGTGGCATTTGAACC
>VXAV01000225.1:21084-33218 GCA_013399715.1 Alectura lathami
GACTTGCTCCACTCTTACACTGGGAAGGATTTTGCTTCCCCCATCCACACTTGGATTTTCAGGGGCACGAGAGACCTGGGCAGACTGACCGGCAGCGAAGAAAGAGGCAAAGAACTCAATAAGTACCTCAGCCTCAGAGGAGGCCAGTTCTCCCTTTCCATTACTTAGAGGGGGAACACTCTCCTTCACCTGCCTCTTCTGCCCTATGTGCCTAAAGAAACTCTTCTTGTTGTTTTTTATATCCCTTGCCAAGCTTAATTCTACCTGCACCTTGGCCTTCCTGATCCCATCCCTACATACCCTGACAGCACCTCTGTAATCCTCCCAGGCCACCCATCCCTGCTTCCACTGCCTGTACTTTGCCTTCTTCTCCCTCAACTTGACCAGCAGGTCCTTGCTCAGCCACACTTGTTTCCTGCCTCCCCTGCCTGATTTCTTATTCTGGGGGATGGAGAGTTCTTGTGCTCTCAGAAATCTCAAAAATCTCAGATTTCTAGAGTTGAACTGTTAAGTCTGGTTGTACGACTGTAAAGAAGAAAAAATCCCTAACTGATGTTATCAGAGCAATAGTTTGCATCATATGATGTTGTCATGCTGTTATGTGAAGCACTTTTTCAGACAAGAAGTTATACAAGTCAAGGCCAAAATATCCAAAGGGCTCCTAAGCTCTTGCAGCTTTGGTAGCTACATAGAATCATAGAATCATAGAATGACTTGGATTGGAAAGGACCTTAGAAATCATCTAGTTTCAACCCCGCTGCCATGAGCGGGATTGTCACCCACTAGATCGTGTTTCCCAGGGCCCAGTCCAACTTGGCCTGCAACACCTCCAGGGTTGGGGCATTCACAGCTTCTCTGGGCAACCTGTGCCATTTCCTCACCACCCCTCTGACTAAAAAATTTCCTCCTAACATCTAACCTAAATCTCTTCTCTTTTGGTTTAAAACAATTCTCTCTTGTCCTATCACTATCAGATTGTGTAAATTTCAGTCTTCATCTTGTTTATGAGTTCCTTTTTGTCTGAGACTGTTAAGAAAGCATTGTCTCAAATCAACAGGAGTAGTTAGGGCTGGAACCTTCCACAATCAGCAACACTTGGTTGACAGTTTTACATTGAAAGCACTCCTCGGACAAGGCCGGAAGCTGTTTGCTTTCAAATGAGAAAGCCCAGAACAGGAAATATTGGATGGTGCTTCCTGAAGATTCAAAATGATAATGTGTTCTGTCTGAAGACTCTGGCTTGGGAGCAATTATTTTCAGCTTGGTAAAGGAAGCTAGGAGATAATGCCATTGTGTTCTGTGAAGGCAGAACACAGTCTGGTGTCTACCTGCTTCCTCTTATCTTTGCAGATTTTAATTTGCAAGGCCTGGAAGACAGGAACAAAGGAGATGCCTGCTGAGAACGTGGATGCCAGAAACTGTCACTCCAAGAGTGGTCTGGGATCACTGGACTATAAGTAAGCGAGCATGTATGCTCAGTTTATGGTGGTCAACATCAACTCACCATCACACCTTGGACGACCCACCACAACCAAGGACCGGCACCCCCTGACACCAAGACATCGCCCGATCTGAGGAGTGGTGAAATCTCTTTGCTTTGCTGTCTAGATATCTGTCTTTCTCTCTGTCCATCTGTGTCTCTGAGGAGTGGTGAAATCTCTTTGCTTTGCTGTCTAGATATCTGTCTTTCTCTCTGTCCATCTGTGTCTCTATCTTCTCTTACTCTTTCACTAGCTGAGCTTCCCTGTCCCAAATTCTTGCTTATTCTTCTACCTTTCTCTTTTTTCTATTCTGTCCTATCACTACTCTCTCTCAATATTTTATAATAAAAGCAAGTTTTGTTTATGGCATTTGATGTCGTTGGTGTCTTAATTTCATCTCTTGGAATCATAAAGAAGCCTCCCCCAACATTGGATAGGGACACCTTTTAAACTCTCGAAGGCTTCAGTGAGATTTCCCTGAAGCTTTCTTTTCTCCAGGCTGAACAAGCCCATCTTCCTCAGCCTTTCTTCATAGGAGAGTTGCTCCAGCCCTCTGAGCATCTACATGGCCTCCCCTGGACCCGTTCCATCAGCTTCACATTTTCCGTTTGCTGAGGGCCCCAGAACGGGATGCAGTACTCCAGGTCGGGTCTCACAATATCAGAGCAAAGGAGAACAATCACCTCACTCACCCTGCTGGCCGCCCAGCAGCCCAGGATACAGTTGGCCTTCTGGGCCGCAAGTACACACTACTGGCTCATGTCAAGTGTGTTTTCTTCCACCAGAACCCACAAGTCATTCCCCACAGGGCTGCTCTCATTTAGTTCTTCTCCCAGTCTGCACTCATGTCTAGATTGTCCCAACCAGGATGTAACACCTTGGCCTTGTTGAACCTCATTCATTGACTGTATTAGAGACTTGCACAAGTCCAGATGACATCAGTTGCCTTTCCTTTGTCCACTGATGCTATCACTCTATTGCAGGAGGCCACCAGATTGGTCAGGCATGATTTGCCTTTGGAGAAGCTGTGCTTGCTGTCTCAGATCACCTCCTTGTCTTCCATGTGCCATAACGTTGCTTCTAGGAGGATCTGTTCCATGTTCCCAGGCACAGATGTGAGGTTCATTGGTCTGTCATTCTCCAAGTCTTGCTTTCTAACCTTTTTTTAAAATGTGAGTGATGTTTCCCTTCTTCACTGGGACTTCACCTGATTGCCATGACTTTTCAGATATGTTGGAGAGTGGCTTGGCAGTTACATCAACCAGTTCAGACCTTGAGATGCATGTCACCTTGCATGTTTTTTGGAGGGGCTATACGCCATTGACTGGAACACTGCATTTTTTTCTTTTACTGGCCTATATTTTTTGATGAGGATTTCTTAGTTCCTCTCTGAAGCTGAGGAGAGGTGATGGGTTACAAACCATTTGTAACGTTATCTTTTTGTTCTTGAAGGAGTCACAAATCTTAAAGATTCTAGTGCTCTGTGAAGAGTTATGGTTTAAATGTGTCCAAGGTGCATTTCAATTTCCTGCTTAGTGTGAGTCCAGGAAGATACAATGTCATTCCTAAATTCCTGGTGTAACGGCTGAGATAATTTATATAGAAAGTACCACTGCTACTTACATGGAAACACTGGAGAAGTTTTTTTTATTAAGGATATTTACTTCTCATGGAAAAGGTATGAGTTTTGACTAAAAAACTAGGATTAGTCAGGCCAAGCATATTTATGAGGAGGTACAGTCATGCTACAGATGTCAGAGCAGGATTATAAATCTGGGCATTTGATCAAGGCTCACCTTTGTAATTGCAATTGTCACTAATAGGCATGTGGAACTTTAGGAAGAGGGAGAAGACATCTTTAGTCAAGCCAATGCTTCTTTTGTTTTACTACCAGTCAAAATGAGACTAAAGATTTTGACATCAATCATATGAGGACAGTGAGCAGTACTCTGCACCCGTGCAGTGAAGCCAGGAATTATAAAACTGTCTTTCAGTTTCACACTAGCATCCATGTTAATATCATTTAGACAGATGATGTATATGTACCATGGGTTTCTTAAATGCTTTCCAGGAAAGCCTTCTTGCAATTATCATTTTGTCACAGAAACGTTACCAGAAAGTAAGCACAATGTATTCTGTCTCCAGAACACAGCATCAAAATATAAAAGAAAGTGGTAAAGAAAACAAGCATGTCAAGCTACCAAATCCTGTTGTTCCTCTTGTTTCTATCTCAGTTGTAAACTTAGGTTTTAAAGTGTATTGTTCAGTCACTTCAAAAGTTTTTATGACTCTATTTCTTCACATAAAGTGAGTCATGTTTACAGATCATGGTTTGTGGTCTTGGTTTGCTTGTGAAGCTATTTCAGTACCATTTCTAAGATGTTACAGGTATGTTTCTTTTTCCCTCTGAACTTGATGCTTCTGGAGGACTTGTAACTTGAGTTTACCATGATGTGGCATATTTGATAGGAAAATGTTAATGATATTAACTGCTGGAATGGCAAGGATTATTTGTAGTAAAGTTAACACCATTAAAGCCTTTTATGATCATTTTGATTGGCAAAGATTATCACAGTGTGTGATATCATGAACAGGAAGAAAACTGAATCAATTAACACAAATTAGCATTCCTGATGGAAGTCTGGAAAAACAGGCATGAATGGGAAGGAAAATGTAATATTTTTCCTTCTGCGAACTGAGTCCCCAAGCTTCATTTCACTTTATACTGTTAGAATTAAAGCCTTGAAATAGTCTTAGAAACATACCAATTTCATCTGCTGCCTGAGTTGACATAAACTTCACAAAAAATAACTCTAATTTTCTAGACATATTCCCTGCATGATAGCAACTTTTATGCATTTTTCTAAGTTCTAGGATCATGTCATCAAGGAGAGGAAGAGAAAATTAATTATATCATGTCTAATTCTCCCCTCTCTGAATCTGAAACTATTTCCCCTAGTCCCATCACAACACACTCTGCTAAAGAGCCTGTCCCCTCCTTTCTTATAGCCCTCCTTTAGATATTGAAAGGTGTCTATAAATTATGACACCTGTCTTGTTTCAAATGATGCTCATAGATAATGAGTTTTCAGTTAATATTACTTTTTTTTTTTCAAGAAACAAGTGTAGTTGATTAAATTATATTTCAGCAGCAAAATTACATTTAAGTAACGTCACCCAGTCAACCAACACATAATATGACAAAGATAACCTTTGATTACATGAATAGTACATTTTGCTAGCAAGAAACAGAATTCATTTTGCCTACAATGAGTTTGGAGACATAATTATTAGAATGAATATGTTCTTCAAAAAAACTATAAGGAAATTTGAGTAGAATATGGTGAATGGCATAATCTGTTCAATTGTAGCTGATGTTAATTTAGAATAGTTCAATCATCTTCTTGGTTGAATCTCTGTATCCTACTTTAGTATAATGTTCTTTTTGCAAATAAGTTATTATATGGTCTTTAACATAGAAAAACTAACAATGAAAAAATTTTGTAAAACTAGAAATAATTTTTAATGCTGTCTAGCATTGGATGTATTTGACAACACACAATATTAAATAAATGTATAAATAAAGTCTATAAAAACTTTAACCACAAAGACTGCAAGCCAATAATTTGTCACAGTGTATCACCCACCCGTGATTTTTCTAGAAAATTATAGCTCCACATTTTGTTCTGTTTACTAAAAGTACTCATCCCTTTTAAGTAGAGTCAAACTTCATCCATGAATCTATGTCCTTCAGTAAAATCTAATGTAAATCTTACATGCAGAGAAAAATAAATGATCATACTGTCAAAATGAATACTAATTTGCAGTGGTGATCATGCAGGGAATGGGGTCAGTGAATAAAATGATTAATTTGTCAAAGTGACATGACCAAACCTATATTCCCTTGCTGATTAAGTTCTATTGGATTATCCATATTCATTGAAAATGTGAAACAATATTCTTTGATAAAGTATAGTAATAATAGATAGTAAGAATTAGAGAATCAGAGAACATTAAGAAACTGACTTGAACAAGTGTTGTAACCTGGAAAACACAGTACTGTTACCCCAGACAGAAAGCATAAAATGTCTTTAAATATGCATCACATATACATAGATATATATGCACATAAAGTATATGGAATGTATTGTTCTATTATCATTATAATTGGTAATGATATCAAAAGAATATTTACGGAAAAGGAATGATAAAGGAATCTGAAATTTCATACAACAAACAAGATAACAATAGCTGAAAAATGTAGTGTCTGGGCCAAGACAGTACACTTTAAATGGCAGATATATGAATTTGTATAACGATATTAAATCTTCCTTTGCAAATATATTTTGAATGTATCTTTTATAGAGAAATCCCATGGCAAATGACTATTGCATCACATGAAAATTGTTACTAGCTATTTGCACTGAAATGTAAGTTCACAATTGGGATGATTAAGCCACTTGATATCTCAGATGGTAGAAGGCATCCAGGATGAAGAAGCTGGGAGCATGTAGGTTGAGCTGCCTAACTGAGACAGGGACACAAAAATGATCAGAGGGCTGGAGCACCTCTCCTATGAGGAAAGGTTGAGGGAGTTGGGACTGTTCAGCTTGGAAAAGAGAAGGCTCCGGGGAGACCTCATTGCGGCCTTCCAATACTTGAAAGGAGCTTAAAGGCAGGAGGGGGACCGACTTATTACATGGGTGGATAATGGTAGCACAAGGGGGAATGGGCTAAAACTGAAAGAGGAGAGGTTTAGGTTGGACATCAGGAAGAAATTCTTCCCTGAGAGAGTGGTGAGGCACTGGAACAGGCTGCCCAGAGAAGTTGTGGATGCCCCATCCCTGGCTGTGTTGAAGGCCAGGCTGGATGGGTTCCTGGGCAGTTTGATCTAGTGAGCTGGTGGCTGGCAGCCCTGTGGATGGCAGGGGAGTTGGAGCTAGATGATCTTCGAGGTCCCTTCCAACCCAAGTCATTCTATGATTCTATGAATGCCTGAAGAATTATTTTCTTTGATATGAAAGATGCTAGCAGCAACTCCTGCATTTCTGTTGCTTAATACTTGTAATTAATATTTTTTTTTATGCTTTTGCCCTTCTGCTTGAAGCATACCTCTGCTGTTTGGAAAAGAAGTGTATTATAACTTATTTTTTTCCTTTTAACATAAAATGCAGTCTGGTAAAATATAATCGTACAATAGTTACCATTTCTATTTCACCATTTGCAGTGTTGCAGACAGTGCAGGATGCCTAGCATGCAAAGGCCCAGCTCACATCACTGTTACAATAAACTAACAGTACAAGAAATTACCCATGCAGTTGTAGTATGGTGAAAGGAAGTATAGTAATTATAGAATTGACTTCAATTACATGGTTGTATTCAGCTTTTTCCCACAAATCTTATCTTCCTTCTGTGCACAGAGGAAACACAAAGGAAAACAGAACCTGTAACTTGAAGAGGTATATCCTTGTCACATGGACTAACACAAGAGAAGAGTGGTGTTTAATTATGCTTCATGTTTTATTATGCTTTGTGCTTCATTCATAGCACAGAGTTAACATTCCCCTAAAACATTTATATCTTGAAATACAGAAGTTATTTTAAAGAAAAAAATCCTGTTTGTTCTTGCTGGTCAGGGAAAAATTCCTTGGTGCCTGCCATAATACAAATTCTCATTTGTTTAATATTTGTATTTATCATTACTGTATGATGCATATTGTTCTTGTTTCAAAGAACCTGCATGAGTCATTGTCTTCTAGATCTAGCTAATTATCTTTATGCACCAACACTTATTACTTTAATTGTGCTGGTACTTCAAACAGAAAGAAGTCTGGGACAGTTGCTAAGGCACTTTCTGTCTTGTTCTTGTGTTCACTTTTTTCCTTGCAAATGATGGCAGGGTCCCTTTGAACTTGTTTATTTTAGTGGTTGATATCTAAAGCCAATTCAAAGGCACATAGTAGAAATGAATAGCCAGCATCATTGCTACATGACTATTGTATAAAGGAGATTCAAAATACAGATTTAGTCCTACATATGTGTGTAAATTTATAAATGAACAGACTTGAAGACAAAGAAGTTCAATTCACAGATTTTTGACTCGATTTCTTAGGAAATATTTTTGGTCCTGTGGATATTATTTTCTCCATCTACATAAAAGAGAAAGGATGTTTCCTGCCTTCATATTTTTCTTAAGTATTCTGACAGAAGAGCATTTAATTCTTTAAAAAAAGGAAATACAGTAATTAGACAGAAACCAAGAAAATTTCTGAACCAGATGACTTCTTATTTGTGAACAGAACTTGTGGAAGTGACTGCCTAATTAGTATGCCTCCTCCAACATCTTTTTCCTCAACAACAGAAAAGAAGTTAAAACTCATGCTTACAGTGAAACTTAAAGGTAATTTGTTTAGTTTCATTTTTGACTCTGATATTAGAAGACTGTCTGATAGGGTATGTTGGATTTATACATTAACTTTTCTTCAGTCAATTATATTGTATTCATTGAGTTGAAATATGTGACTTAATATTATTTTGTAATGTACACCCCCTGCTACTAAAGAATCATGAAAATGTTGAGTTGCAGGGACACAGCATACACTCACACGAGACTGATGTCGGATCCTGAAACATGCAACATGTTTTTTTCTTCGAACATTGGATCTAGCCAATAGCCTCATGAGAGAGTATGATAAACATGAATACATATCTGGATAATTCTTTAGGAAAGCCCATAAAATAACTACTTGTAACCTCTTATTATACTTTTACAATAACATTCTAACATTTTGCATCATATTCCACTTAAATAAGATATCTGCTAGAATTAGGTTTTTAAAATATTTTAAATATCTAAAAGAGCTTTTTTTTTTCCTCTAAAAGACTTGTGTTTCTTTCCCCTTTATTTCTCCTCCCCCAACTTCATTTTCTCTCTGGTACCACATAAAGACATATCTGAAACTGCTTTAGCAGGCCCCAAAGCATCTGTAAAGTACTGATGAATCAGATCATCACAAGAAGTATTTCTGAAAAAGTCTACTGACCTGTGCTAGACAATGACATTTCCAAGTTATCTATCTGATGAGAAGATTTCAAGAAATTTTGAAGGTTAATATTTTGTTAGTCCACCTAAGTTTGAGAACTTTTGGACCTCAAGGACCTCTAATGGATACAGTCAATGTTAGGATGCTATGATATGAAATAATATGCACATGAATGAAGTAGGACATAGTAAGTTGCTTTAAAAAAAACAAACAAACAAACAGTGTAAATACTTCTCTAAAAATGATGTAGAGAAAATAGCTGAGTAAAAGAGAGGAAAAAAAAAAAGCAACCAATATTTTTTTTTTTTTCAAGCGAATTGTACTTAAACATATCTCTTAATAGAAAAGCATAGATAAAAAGATTTTCTCAATGAGCATGAACAAATTATAACACTTTTCCATGGGCTAGCCATCCACCTTTCAAAAGAAAAGTTGTTAAAATTAGACGAGAAAAACTGGATCTCAAATTTATTCTCCTTTCTTTCCAAGTGTAAACGTAATTGCTATTGTTTTCCAGTTGTTTCTTATCTTCATATAAATATCATAAAAGCCATTTTTACTTGTTGCTATAAGGGGCTGCCTATTCCTCTTTCAAATTTCCTAATGTTGTGAATGAAACCCAACTGAACAGAGAGTGCTTCTGGCACTTCTAATTATAGGCTAATTTGAATGTCATTGAAGGGAAAGGGAATGTCCAAATAGTGAATGACAGAACAGAATAAGAAAGGTAGACAACTGACCTTGATCACAACCTAGAGTTGTCACAAAACATTACACAAATCCTTAGGAACTGCTGCTTCATAAATTATGTGTGACACTTACAATAAATATTGAATTAGATCTCCTGTGGTGTATTTAAAGCAAAATGAAAATGTCTTTAAAGTAATAAAATGAATGGTGCTTATTATGGCCTTAATAAACCCTCATGTAGCATTAATAGGATACCTTATATCTGTACCGAAACCCCATAGGCTCAAGTACTTATGTACATTTCTAGTCACTTCCTTGGGATTTTACTTGTTATTTGGGACAGCGTTAATATGCCAGTTTGTAGATTTTGAACCTTTATGACTTTCTCTTTAGTCCTATTTATCCTCAGATGTTTATAGCACCACCCATGCTTTTATTTTTTTTTTTTTTTATGTCTGCTAAATAATCAGTCAAAATCAGTTAAGTAATTTTTATATAGCTTCAGGAAAAAATTATAATTAGCATATTGCTACCATTTTGGCCTGAGTTACTAGAAAACATGTATCTGATGTTACTTCATTCAGGAAAATAAATTTACAATGAAAACGATATCCTTAGTTGAGTTCCATTTCTTTCTAAGAGTAAACAAATATGTTACGATGCATGATCATATTCTGAAAATATAATTTTTAATTTGTGAACAAGAAAATTTTTTTACTTGTGAAAAAGAGATTTTTTCTCAAGTCAGAGTTCTAAACCTCTTCTACAATCCTGATCTGAAAGATTCCTCTCTAGATTTTCCAAGAATCCTTTCTATGATGGAGACTGCCCACTAGTTAAGCAGCACTCTCTAATAAAGTAAAATTAAAAATTAAGAAAAAGGCTTAACTGACAGTTTAGCAGTAGAAACCTTCCAACTTATTCTGGATGTCATCTCCAAGAAAGTGGAAGAAAAAAACGAGTTGTTTTGAGTAGACCACATGGGTTTACCATGGTGGAAATCATGCTTGACCAATCTGGTAGCCTTCTATGATATCATGGCTGACTAGGTAGATTAGGGGAGAGTGGTGGATGTTGTGCACCTTTACTCCAGCAAGGCTTTTGGCACTGTCTCCCATGATATTTGCACAGGTAAGCTTAGGAAGTGTGGGATAGATGAGCGGACAGTGAGGTGGGTGGAGAAGTGGCTGACTGTTAGACCCCAGAGGATTGTTATTCGTGGCACAGAATCTAGCTGGAGGTCTGTAGGTAGCAGTGTTCCCCAGGGCTCAATACTGAGTCCAATCTTGTTTAACACCTTCATCAGTGACCTTGATGTAGGTGTAGAGTCCACCCTCAGCAAGTCTGCTGATAATACAAAACTGAAAGGAGTGGCTGACACCCCAGAAGGCTGTGCTGCCATTCAGCAAGACCTGAACAGGCTGGAGAGCTGGGCAGAGAGGAGCCTGATGAGGTTCAACAAGGGCAAGTGTAGAGTCCTGCACCTGGGGAGGAACAACCACATGCATCAGTACAGGTTTGGGGCTGACCTGCTGGAAGGGAGCTCTGCATTTATCTCTGGTAAATGTTAATAAATATCTGAAGCGCAGGAGCCAAGTGGATGGGACCAGGGACTCTTTTCAGTGGTGCCCAATGACACGAGAAGGACAAATCCTGGAACACAGGAGGTTCCATAAAAACATTTGGATGAATTTCTCTGCTGTGAGGGTGACAGAGCACTGGAACAAGCAGCCCAGAGATGCTGTGGAGTCTCCTTCTCTGGAGATATTTAAAACCCATCTGGATGCTTTCCTCTGCAACCTACTGTAGGAAACCTGCTGTAGCAGGGGTGTTGGACTTGATGATCTCCAGAGGTCTCTTCCATCCACTATGATTCTGTGTTTTTGTAAGAGGAATGAAAAGCATTTAAAAATAAAAATAAAATCAAAACAAAATAAAAATCTAGGAGTAAAACCTAAAACAAACAAAATAAACAAAAACATTTCTTGCCCTTAAGGTGGAGGGTGTTGTGGAAGGGTTTATATGACAGGATTTCAGCATGACAAAAATCTGAGCTATTGCTTCTTAAACTAGAACATTCTAAACAGGTGGTTCAATATGGGGATTGCTTCATCTTCATTTTAAAAGCAACATTATTACAACACAGTCCAATACTCTTAAAATGTTTGCATATCTTCCTAAATTATGCTTTACTTCCCATAGTAAGCAGTAGATGCCTCAACATCAGTTAGTTATCCAAAGTGGTTACATGGGTATCTTCTTTCAGAATATCTCAGTAGAGAATGTTAAATGTCATACCATGTTTGAAGGAGCCCAACTTTGATTTCAAATTTCATGTTATCTTTTTTCACAATTCTTTTAAAATCTAATGGCTATTTCTTTTTGTATGTCCAGACACATTCCAGAATGCCCTGTACACTCAGATGTGGATTACTTGATGCATGCATTGAAATTTCTTAATGCTAAGGTGGGCCTAAACTCAAATCTTCTATTTCCTAGAAAAATGCAGTAACCACAAGATCGTTATGCAAAAAAAAAAAAAAAAAAACTAAGCATTTCTGGTGATAGAGTGACTGTCTCAGGACAACTCCGGCTGCAAAATAATTTTCCGTCTTTTGAGATCAGACTTCTAAACTTGCCTGACCATCTTCCAGTCTGGGGATCTATCAAGCGTCTTGCATACTACTTGCTAAGCTTAGCTACTGTTAGTGTTAGGCTATGTTGGAAAGCACTAGTTCTAGATAACTGTTTGGAACTCCTGTAATTTTAGGAATTATTTAGACAGACTATAACCTTTGCCAAGTGATATTTTCAAGCTATTGAGCTTTTGCATGGATGATAGTTTTGGATACAGCCAGCTTTTCCACAGGATCAGTATTTAATAGAACAGTTTCATGTAACGTTATACGTTATTGGTAGG
>VXAV01000225.1:38264-54951 GCA_013399715.1 Alectura lathami
TATCAACTGCACCACTCAGCCTGGTGTCATCAGAAAACTTGCTGAGGGTGCACTTGATCCCACAGTCTAAGTCGTCAATAAAGATGTTGAAGAGCACCGGTCCCAAGATGGACCCCAGGGGGACACTACTCGTGACCGGCCCCCACCTGGACGTAGAGCCATTGACTATAACCCTTTGGCTGCAACCCTCCAGCCAGTTCTTTATCCAATGAACAGTCCACCCATCAAATCCACATCTCTCCAGTTTAGAGATAAGGATGTGGTGAGGGATCATGTCAAAGGCCTTGCACAAGTCCAGGTAGACGACATCCGTTGCCCTCCCTTGGTCCACCGATGCCGTCACTCCATCATAGAAGGCCACCAGATCGGTCAGGCACGACCTGCCCTTGGTGAAGCCGTGCTGGCTGTCTCGGATCACCTCCTCATCTCACATGTACCTTAGCATCTCCTCCAGGAGGATTCACTCCATGATCTTCCCAGGCACAGACGTGAGGCTCACCGGCCTGTAGTTTCCTGAGTCTTCTTTTCTCCCTTTCTTAAAAATGGGAGTGATGTTTGCCTTTTTCCAGTCACCAGGGACCTCGCCTGACAGCCATGACTTTTCAAATATGATGGAGAGTGGTTCTGCAACCACATCAGCCAACTCCTTCAAGACCCTGGTAACTGACATATGGCTATTTGAATATACACATATGCTAAAAGAAATATGTCAGAGAAAAACTGTAGGTTCTGAAAGGACCCATACTAGTTTTGTTTGTTTGTTTGTTTGTTTGTTTGTTTTGGGAAGTGTTTTACAAAAACCTTTACAGACAGTTGTGTATAGAGATTGAGTAGGTAGAAAAATTTTGACTGGAAAAATAAATCCTTGGTGGTGCTAAATGTAGGGTTACACTCCTCTCTTCATGTGGAAATTGTTCTATCTGCTAGCAGATGAATAGCACTCAAGTTGCTTTCACTACTCTCCAGCTCTTTGGATCTCATATCTTCCCTGGCATAGAAATCAGTTCTCCTGCTAAGATCCTGATATGATTTTTTTTCCTGTCAGTGCCAAGTACATGTCAGCTAGCCTCTGGACAAGAAGCAGACTGTCCCTCAGACATACAGATAAACTGGTTTCTCAGAATATCTTCATTAAGGAATAATCAACCACAGAGGTATATCAGTACACAGAAAACTACTAAAATAGCAGAAAATAGCAGATATGGAAATGCATGTACCTATGAAAATTGGGAAGGGGAGGAATTTTTGTAACCAGTAAAGCAGTAAATATCTTGGATCTCATTTGTAATCCTCTAAATAAGACAGAAGATTCACTTGTCATCTGAGATAAGAAAGTTTATGGTTTCAATACTGATTTAAAATGGGTATAGACGGTTTGAATGTTTGACACGGAGGACTTTTCCTAACCCATTTTTCCAACAGAATTAGTATTTATCATCCAGTCTTGTATTCTGTCATGTGCTACAGCGGTAAAACAGAGATATGTATAAATGTGGCAGAAAAAAATTCCTTTGTCTTTCTTTTTTCAGGGAAAAAAATAAAAAAAAAAAATGGAAAGCAGGAGAAAAGAAAATATTGTAGGACGCAGATGTTCAGCCTTCAGACTGATGCTTGCTTACTTTTACATCTGTCTATGTCTTCTGACTTTTCTCCTATGCTTGATTGCTATAGTATGACATCAATGCTTCTTTTGTTAAGATAGCATTGTCACACCACTTCCAACAGAGGTTTAGGTATACAAAATAAGGACCTATTTTTTTAACAGAAGAAAATAACTATGTGGAAATACGTGTACGTAACCTCCAACAACTCCCAGTATGCCACTGAGCTACTGTGGATCAAAAACTATTTTTGCGTTTAAATCTGTATGAAATTACCAGTGCAACAATAATCTGCACAAAAAGGTGTTGTTTAAGAAAGAAAGCATTTCAACAGTGTTCATGTAACACAGAGCTTTCTCCCTCTCCTAAGCTAAACTCACAAATGTGTTGTAATTTTAATTTACGGAGAAAAATAGTTGTTAATATTAATTACCCTTTGAAAGCAGTTCCTGTAATTGCTTATTAAACACTCTGGAAAATCCTTGAAGATCATGGTGATGGACATTTCTCAGCATGTCGCAGGCTGGGTCTGTCCCTCTCCCTCCTGTTAAGGGCTATTTTTCTCTCTCCCACTCTCCTCATGATTCCCAGACATTCTTCTCTTTTTCCTCTCCTGTCCTGATTTAATGTCCTTGCATAATTAGTTAATATTCTTTGTTGACTTCTTAAATCGTGTCTTGAATACAGTTTAGTTCTGAGGCCTTTCACAGACCACTTGATCCAATTATTTGTTTGGTGTACTCATAACTCCTTTAAGTTACTTATTTTATATATTATTGATATGAAATCTGGCTCTAAGTTACAGTATCATAGGCTATGTTTTTTTATATTATTCATACTGAATACAGAACTCCATTGCTATAAATAGGTAAGAATGTATACTTCTACATGCATTTGAACAAAACAAGGAATTCTGACTGTTCTGTTCTTTAGCTGAAATACAATGCTTAGCTTACTCTCCAAATTGTTTGAACTTAAGGGTTATGGTTTCCATGGAAACATGTGACAGTCTGTTTGAGCATCAAATATTTTCCCTGTTGTAGAAGTTAGCTCAGCAAAATGTACAATAGTCTTGGATAAATTGGAAATCCACTCTGCTGAAGCACGTATTTTAGTGGAAAGGTTGCTTATTTTTCTGCAGTAAACAACTTTGCACTAACGTTGTCTGTAAAGGAAAAAATTTTAATTGTGTATTCCGTACTAAAGACTATCTGTAGTCACAAAGTTAAAAACAAAAAAAGAATAACAAATTTTTAATCATTGTCTTATCTTAGATACATGAACAACATGGTCTACTATCATATTCTGTCAAATAAGAGGAATCTTATTTAGACATTTTAATCATAATGCATTACTGTAACTTCAGAAGTATCTGAAAGAATGGAGTGATAGCACTTCTCTGTAATTCAGCAAATATTTAATGCAGTCTGAACTCTAGCACAAAGCTTCTGTCTCTCATGAAGTTGAAGAGGCACATCCTCCCCAGTAAAATAAAAGATTTTTTTTTTACCCAAGTTTTCTGTCTCTCTCTTGCAAACTACATATATAACTTGGCTAACAAAAGGGGCAAGGTAACCTGCAAGAGTGTAACACATTGGACATGGCACTGCATACCTGCCAAATAAAATTCCCATTGAAGTCAAGAAGAAATTTCCTGGGTTCTAGAAGTCTATTTTGCCACTTAATGTCAGGCAAACCCAGAAGTAAATGCGATGACCTCAGGCCTATTGTATCAGGGAACACAGCATCTTCACGTGCTGTAAACACATGCTTCATATGCCTCAACAAAGCACGTGCAAATAAAAAAGTATGATGCAACGTAGTGAGTACTCTGTGTTGATTGCAGGTGCTTCTTAGGAAGCATTAGAAGAAACTGTAAATCAATGCAAGGGACACTTTCCACTACATCAAGTTGCTCAAAGCCCCGTCTAACATGATCTTGAACACTTCTAGTGTTGAGGTATCCACAACTACTCTGGGCAATCTGTTACAGGGTTTCACCATCTTTATATCAAATTAAAATGGATTGCTTCAATTGAAGTCTATAATTCCACTACAGCAGGGAAATAAATCTGAAAGTATTCTTAAGATGACTACAGAGTCCACAAATAGTTAAGAGATTTGTGTTTTGCTTTCTTTTTATTTTTTTCAAATCTGGAGTGTGTGAACATGAGCTGAGGATACAGTACTGAAAATTATAATAAAATGCAGGGAAAAGCTGTTAATTATACAGTCTGGTACAAGCTGCTGAAGCTAAGTTAGAAGTACACCTCTAAATGGAGAAATATTTGACACAGAATACCTTGATGAAGTCTGATTTACATTTGAAAGCAAGTTGAGTACTGCTAGAAGGACAATTTTTTTTTTTTTTTTACAGAAGAGAATAAACAGGAATGACATTAGAAGCATGAGAATTTCACGCTATGGAGACAGTCATATCAGAAGATTAATTAATTTGCACAAATTTGTTTTAATTTCTCTCTAAGCCTACTGAAGCCATTCTCTTGACATTGTTGTGCAGCTGTGTTTACTTTTTAACTCAGAATAGCTTGTACTCCCAGCCTGTCCATGACTAAAAAGCAATTTCATTTTTGCTGTGAGGTGGGTAGGCTATTTTCTGGGGCTCACTCTATTTTCATTAATCAGTGACTTACTTTCTTATGTTGATGATATGTGTTTCCTTTCCCCCCAAAACAGCAGGGGGTTCTTACAACATGTACACTGTGACTGGTTCAAGCAGTCACCCTCATCCTGCTCGTTCCCTCCTTCCAGTCAATAGTCCACTCAACTAAATCTCTTTACTTAGAAACATTCTTTGAGAACACCAAGATCCAGTTTTGTTCAGTTTTCCTAGTATATGCAAACACCACTGGGTGAAGCCTTTCACAGTTTTAACAGGCAGTTTCCACACTGCTGCTCCTTTTTTGTTGTTGTTGATACAGCAGTGAGAAAAGTATCATATAAATGTATAAATAAAGAATGAATGTAGGTTCACAACATAATTTATAAATGAATAAATAAATGTCTATTTCCTCCAACCTTCATGAATCTGGAAAATATCTAGGGGAATAAGTTGTTGAATATTTTTAACGTATTGAAAGGCTACTCCGAATTCCTGAATTAGAATACCTTTATGGAAGAACAGATTAAGGCAAAAATGCAGTAGATGATGAGTGGAGTATTTTATTTTACAGTTATTTACTCCTATAAACATTCATTTATTTACTAAAGATATATTCACTAAAATTGGAAGCACTTTGTTTTGATTTTATTAAAATAAATAATTTACTCTTTGGATCTGATCCATAAGAAGGCTGAATACTGTTCCCCACCCCCCTCACACACAATTTTTTCTTTGCTTTTGCCATACAGATCAGATCTTTTCTTAGGATGTCCAATTCCAAAGCTCTTTTCTACTGTTTCTCAGGAGAAATCTCTAACCTATTGAACTAGATTATTCTGCAAGAAGTAGATTTAAATTCTTTCAGCTCATGTTTTCTTTCTTTTAAGCAGAAAACTTATGTTTTATTTCAGTAGGAGAAGGAATATTAACAAAATCACAAGAACATTACATCAACAGTCCAGTTTTTATTTCAGGAGTCTAGCTCTACTTCTATTAAAACTTTAAAATAGATTTTTCTGAGTGGAGTGAAACATGGCAAGTAAATGTTTTCATTTGCTAATTACTAAAACCACTCCTTTTGTCAGTCATTTGGCAACTAGATAGTTAAAAAACACATGGCAACACAGTCCTAGGTTGTGTTTTGATACTATAAGTATCATACCTTGTACGAATACCTGCTTCATTTTTTATTTTTCTTTCATTATAATTGTGATTTACCAGGAATTGAAACATCACATCTTGATTAAAAATTTTCACGATGCTCCTCCTATTCTTTAACTTCAAATCCTACTCACTTTAGAAATCACTCTCATTGAATTTATTTTTGTCTTTAACTCTATTTGAGCTATTCTTATTGCCATTTATTTAATAAATCAGGTACTTCCACAAATTCCCTTCATATGAGTATTTTTGCAAAAACCCTATCTCAGAAATGATCATATTCTGTGTTATAGTGGAAAGACAATGCTTCTTTATCCTTAATACTCTACCACTACCAGTATTTCTAGACTCAATGCTTTAGCTTATAATACTTTATATTTTATTGATTTTTTTTCACTGTAATATGCTGAAGGAAGAGAGGCAGGGGAAATAGATTCCATGACAAAAAGAGTTTTATTCTGGTTTTGCTGAAATTCTTTCTTAATTTCTTTGCTTCTACTATCCCATAATCGGCATCTTTCCCATATTAGAAAAATAGATGCATAGTTGTCATCATTGTAGCTATTATATACCAATGTATATAAGGTTCTTGTTAGAGGTTCTGAGTAGAGAAGAAATTATGAGTATAGCTCTTTTTGTTTGATTTACTCCATCTTAAATCTCTTAAAGATAGGAGCACTACAAAAAGTCATTAAAACTTCTTAGCTGATAGATGATAAGAAGCAATTATAAGCAGGGAATCCTCACATGATAGAGAAAACTCATTTTCATAGAATCAGAGAATCATAGAATGGTTTGGATTGGAAGGGACCTTAAAGATCATCTAGTTCCAATCCCCCTGCCATGGGCAGGGGCATCTTTCACTAGATCAGGTTGCACAGAGACCCATCCAGTCTGGTCTTGAACATTTCCAGGGAGGGGGCATCCACAGCGTCTTTGGGCAATCTGTACTAGTGTCTCACCACCCTCACAGGAAAGAATTTCTTCCTAATATCTAGCCTAAATATCACCTCTTCCAATTTGTGTCCATTACCCCTTGTCCTGTTGCTACATGTTCTTCTAAAGAGTCCCTCCCCAGCTCTCCTGCAGGCCCTCTTCCGGTACTGGAAGGCTGCTAACAGGTTCCCCCAGAGCCTTCTCTTCTCCAGGCTGAACAACCCCAACTCTCTCAGCCTGCCTTCATAGGGGAGGTGCTCCAGCCCTCTGATCATCTTTGTGGCCCTCCTCTGGACCCCCTCCAACAGCTCGATGTCCTTCTTTTGTTGGGGGCCGCAGAACTGGACGCAGCACTCCAGCTGGGGTATCACAAGAGCAGAGCAGAGGGGCAGGATCACCTCCCTCGCCCTGCTGGTCACGCTTCTCTTGATGCAGCCCGGGATGCAGTTGGCCTTCTGGGCTGCAAGTGCACGTTGTTGGCTCATGTTGAGTTTTTCATCAATCGACACCCCCAAATCCTTCTCTTCAGGGCCGCTCTCCAGCCATTCTCCATCCAACCTGTATTTGTGCTTGGGATTGCCCTGACCCAGGTGCAGGACCTTACACTTGGCCTTGTTCAACTTTTTGAGGCTGGCATGGGCCCACATCTCAGGCCTGTCCAGGTCCCTCTGGATGGCATCCCTAACATGTCAACAGCACCACATAGCTTGGTGTTGTCTGCAAACTTGCTGAGGGTGCTCTCGATTCCACTGTCCATGTCACCAACAAAGGTGTTAAATAGCACTGGTCCCTGAGGGACACCACTCGTCACCAGTCTCCATTTTGACATTGAGCCATTGACCACAACTCTCTGGGTGCAACCATCCAGCCAGCTCCTCATCCAGTGAGTGGTCCGTCCATCAAACTTGTACTTTTCCAATTTAGCGACCAGGATGTCATGTGGGATGGTGTCAAGCACAAGTCCAGGTACATGACGTCAATTGCTTTTCCCTTATCCACTGATGCTGTTACTCCATCATAAAAGGCCACCAAGTTTGTCAAGCACGATTTGCCCTTGGTGAAACCATGTTAGTTGCCACCAATCACCTCATCTTCATTTTCCGTGTGCCTCAGTAGATCCTTCAGGAGGATCTGCTCCATGAACTTGCCAGGCACAGAGGTGAGACTGACTGGCCTGTACGTTGCCCGATCTTCCTTTTTTCTCTTTTTGAAAATGGGGGTGATGTTTCCACTTTTCCAGTCAGCAGGAACTTCACCAGACTGCCATGACCTTTCAAATATAATGGACATTGTCTTGGCAACTTCATCCGCCTGTTCCCTCAGGACCCGTGGATGGATCTCATCAGGTCCCATGGACTTGTGCACCTTCAGGTTCTTTAGATGGTCTCGGACCTGATCTTCGCTTACAGTGCGCAGATCTTCACTCTCCCAGCTCTTGCCTTTGCTCTCTGCAACTTGGGCGGTGTGGCTAGAGCCCTTGCCTGTGAAGACTGAGGCAAAGAAGTCATTGAGCACCTCAGCTTTCTCCATATTGCGCATGACCAGGTCTCCAGTCTCCTTCCGCAGAGGACCCACATCTTCCCTGGCCTTCCTCTTTTTGTTGAGGTACATGCAGAAATTCTTCTTATTCCCCTTTATGTCCCTGGCTAGACTTAATTCTGTCTGGACTTTGGCTTTCCTAACCTGATCCCTGGCTGCCCAGACAACTGCTTTGTATTCCTCCCAGCTAGCCTGTTCTTGTTTCCACTCCCTGTAGACTTTCTTTGTACAGACAAGTAAGTCCAGGGAGCAATGTGTTCATCCACAGAGGCCTCCTGGCATTCTTTCTCTTCCTTCCTCTTTCTTGGGATGCACTGCTCCTGGGCTTGAAGGAGAAGTTCCTTGAATATTGACCAGCTCTCCTGGGCCCCTCTTCCCTCCAGGGCTTTGTACCATACCACTCTGCTAAGCAGATCCCCAAAGAGGTAAAAATCCATTCTCTTAAAGTTCAGAGTAGCGAGCTTGCTGCACACCCTCTTTGACACCCTAAGAATCCTGAACCATTCTGTGATCACTACACCCAAGGCTACCCTACCTTTTCATCTAGTGTTATACTTGTCATGACTTGGAAAAAGTATGACATATTGATGAAAAGTATCATAAAATCAAAAGTCTGGTTAATAAAAAATAAACAAAAACAAATTGTTAATAAACCTTAGGTCAGATCAGAAATGAGTCTAAACTGATCATTAAAATAAATCTATGTTAATATTATGTGCTTTAAGAAAGCAAAGCTGTCTTCCAGCAAAGTTGAAAGGTTATACATGGAAAAAAAAATAATAATCTGTAAGTACTTTTCAAGATGGCAAACTGCATCTGACCGAACAGACACTGCAAAGAATTTAGGGATTATGGTAACTAACATACTGAATGGTAGTTAATGGTAGTTACTTGCTGGCCTTCTTTAGTCATAAAATTTAGTTATCTAGTTTCTTGCATCAAAAAAGGAAGACTAAAGGATAATCAGTGTGGTATTCTTTTTTGATATAATTAATAACACTCTTGTTGACATGGTATCTAGACCAGTTATCCACATTCGAAAGCTGGCAACTTAGAAGAGTTTCAGAGAATGACATAAATACATTCAGAGGCTTGGAAGCATGTCTCCCCTTGGAAGCATATGTAATGTCCCCAGGACAGTAAATGCAAGTGCCTGCATGGTAGTTCTAAGGAATCTTCAAATATCAGGGTACTGTGAAGAGAAAGCAGCTATACTACACTTCTCTGGATCTGGATTCTTGTTCAGGTTACTAATAAAAACCTGTCTCTTTGCCTATACCAAATGTTGCTGTTGCTACTTTTACATTATTTCATTATCATAGAATCAAACAATCATAGAATCATAGAATGTTTTGGGTTGGAAGAAACCTTTAAAGACCATCTAGTTCCACCTACCCCTGCCATGAGGGTGTTGCTTAAAACCTCATCCAATCTAGCTTGGAAAACTTTCAGGGAGGGGGCAAACACAACCTCTCTGGGCTCCTTGGTCTCCACTTATCAGTATACTTCTCTTCTATTGAAAAGGCTAGGAATTTGCCACCACATCAGACGGACTGAAATCCCTGGCTATATCCTCAGGGTAGGACAATCAGTTCTAAACCTGTGATGTAATGAGCTCAGTTTCAGTGATAAAAAATGTGATGTCCTGGGCAAGTTGAATTCAGGAACAGTTCAATTTTAAGGCCTGTGTTCAGCTTCATAAACCTGTGTTTCGAGATGTAAACTGCTATTTTAAATTTCTGGTTTGTACAATTGACATAAGCAAAGGATATTCAGAGGTCAGTTGCTTTTAGAATATTATGCTTTGTAAGTGATGAATAAATATGAACAAATATAACAAGGGCTGAAATATTTTGCCTGGCTTTACAAATTAGGTAAACAATGTAATAGCCTTGAGGAGCACAGCCTTCTCTGATCTTTCTCAGATTGTGCTGTCTGCATTCTTATTACACAATCAGTGGGAAACGGAGTATGAAAAGCAGTTCACTGTCAGTGACTATGAATATTTGTGCACAATTGATTTTTTCTTTAATTGTTTTACTAAAGAACGAATACTGAGGAAATAGTATTTTTTAACTGGCTCATGTTGATCAGCATAAGTGCATCTCCACTCTCAAGGAAAGTGAATTATAAACACTGCTCTTGAGTACACTAGCAAGAACACTAAATTAAGGGACTAGTGTCCATACCATTTGACTTAACTTTCTCAAATCATCTCAGTCATTCTGTATCTAAAGTTAACAATGTTGTAAGACATTTTTAGTTCCTTAAAAGATTTTATTTACTCTTTGAGAAATCAGACAAAATATGAACTTATTTACATAGTAACTTTCACATGCAGTAAAACCATTAACTTGAAAAAGACATTAATTCACTTTAATTATAACTTTTCTGTGCAGCTTTTCTTACCATGACTTAATAATCATGTCATATTAAGCATGAGTAGCATTGTTAATGATCTACATTGCTATAATTCTTGCTAAGGCATTACCTATGTTTTAGAGGTATAATTATTGGAAAGAGCAGCTGTTTTGGGCAGAGAAAAGATATGCTTTAGGTAACAATTCTATCTCTTTGGTTTTCTTCCATTCATTTCTTTTCTTCCACATTGTTCTGCACTACATTACTCAGGCTGCAAGGTCAAGTATTCAGAAGCTAGATATACCACGGTTACAGTTGCTTTTGTAACTTTTATTAGGCATCTTACACATGAATTATGAAGGGGCAATTTGATAAATGATTTTCTAGTTCTGTGGCTGAAAAAAAAAAAAAACACTGAAGAGAAGGGAATTTTGGTAGAGTAAAGCCAAAATGCAAGGCAAAATGGAATACAACATACTAAAAGTTTAATCTGGTTAAATTCAGGTTTACACTGATCTGAAAGTCAAGAAAGAATCATGCACAAATTGGAAACTTATGACGTTACTAATGATTAAGATAAATGATGTAGCATGAGAGGACAAAATCAGCAGGGATAAGGCAAGGAATAAACCACTGTGAAAAAAAAAAAAAAAAAAAGATAACAGCAACAAAGAGAGAGAGAGACAGAGAGAAAGAAAGTCATAGACTAGAAATTAAAAATGCCTTTGCCAAGTACTCAATGAAAATGGAAGGATGATTATATATGGTAACAGGAATACTATTTTTTTGAAGTTTTTCTTTCTCAGATTACAGTTTTAAAGCATTTATTTCTCAGTAAGTAGCTATGATCAGAAGCTTACTACAACTAATAGCCTCAGTGGAGAAATGTAAGTAGCCCTACAGAAGTTTATATAGGCTACCTAAGAAGCTTTGCATCCTCAAGTGTTTTAAAAAAATAAGAGTAATTCAGAATTACTGAATTACAGAGAAATTCCAGAAAAATATGTAGCAGCAGTATGTATAAAGATTTTAAACAACAAAGAAAAAGAAAAAGAAAAAGAAAAAGAAAAAGAAAAAGAAAAAGAAAAAGAAAAAGAAAAAGAAAAAGAAAAAGAAAAAGAAAAAGAAAGAAAGAAAGAAGAAAAGAGGAGAAAGAGAAGGAGAAAGAGAAGGAGAAAAAAAAAAAGAAAAAGAAGGAAAAGGAAAAGGAAAAGGAAAAGGAAAAGGAAAAGGAAAAGGAAAAGGAAAAGGAAAAGGAAAAGGAAAAGGAAAAAAGGAACAAAAATATTAGGGAATTTTTGGTAATTCAGTCTAGCTTCATTATATGAAAAAGAATAAGTGGAAAAACCCTAAACCTAGACAAAAAATTAACTATTATTTTTTAAATGGGGAGTGATTCACACTCAATAGGGATTTCTACAGAGTAAACCAAATCAAATCAACCTAATGTCTTTTTATGATAGGAAATTTTTTTTTGTAAGTGAGAGGAGTAGTAATTGTCACACATCCTAAAACAGAATCAGAGGTCAGAATGCCTGCAACCTTTTCATAAGTAAGTCAGACAAACATTGTCTAGCTTTAACCACAATAGAAGGGTGCACAAATAGTTAAACAATGTTGAACAGATAGTCTTCAGAGTGGAACCTATAGCAAATAGGGCAGCCAAGGAGTCTGTCCTAGGTTTCCTACTACTCACCATTGTAATTAGAGATTTACATATGAGACAACAAAATTGTTAACCAGTTTTCTGAAGGATGTGGAAATGCAAGGAAAACCATTGGACCTTCGAGTGCATTAATTGAGCTGGAAACAGTGCAACGGAGTGTAAAAAGGCTGCTCAAAGAGATGCAAAAATATTGCAATACTTGGGATAGTTTAAAGCAGAGAAAACAGAGGATTACATGATAATGGTCATCAAGTATGTTTAAGACAGTGGCTAGGAAAAAAAACCTGTTGTGTCCACAAGGAATAGGACAACAAGTAATGGTCACAGAGCCATCCAGGCACATATGCACCAAATGATTCTACTGATCCCTACAGTTATAGATATGCACTGCCAGAATTTAGAGCTCTATTATTTTCTGACTAGTTGGGATATGTAGCACAAAACCTACATACTTGATCTGTAACCATTAGAAAAACAACATACTGAAAGTGTGGAAAGAATTTCACTGAGTGAGATATTATCTCATCTCTAAATTTTTTTTATTTCCCACTTTTTGGGGGAGGCTAGGGGAGACTGGTTGTCTCATCGGTCTTAGATACAGCAATAACTGCAGCAAATGAATTATTCATAAGGAGTTTGTGGTTTAGAGTGTCATGATATTCAGATTTATTTTGAAAGAAATTTATACATACTTCCATTTTTTTCAGCGTAGCTGGGTATTTTCAGTGTAGTTTAATGTCATCATAATGTGCAAGTGAATGTCAAGAAATCCTTGTTCTTTCTGCTAGATGTCAGTAATGTAGAAACAATCAATCAGCACTACTCATTTAATTCCTAGTCTAACAGTCTGTTTACAATGGAGCATTTTTGATGTTGCCTGTCAGTTCTCATTATATTTTGGTCAGTAACTTCCCAGGAATGGCACTGCCAGAAGCGGTTGACTTTGACAGTAGATGTATATTTCATAGACCACTCTAATGTGTAAGTTAGTCATTTCACAGTAGATATAATGACCTGCGTTAACTCTTAGAAGACAATTAAAACTAGGCAGCCTCTAGGGTTCTATGACATAAACTATGTCTGAACAAATATAGTGAGCTTTTAAGGCAATTTCTGCAATGTAGTTTCAAGTAAAGCTCAAATGTGATCAAATGTTAAGTTAAACAGAAAGTAGCCTAGTGGTTTAAAAATACAGTTTACGACCTTTTCTATTAAACATGCTCAGATCCCCAACTGCTCCAAAATATAAAATCTGATTTTTCTTTGAATACATTGTACCAGATATTTTCTTCAACCTAACAAAATCTCTCAACTATTTGTTGAGCCAAGAGCAGAAGTTTCATGTCTCTCTGTTCATAACTGTCATCACAATCCTCATTACCTATCTTTTGTTTTTCCAATATATTAAACTTTTTGTAAAAATTGAACTGCAGACCACTTACCTCAGACTTATATAGTGAGAGTTGTGTCTGTTGTCCTAGGACAATATAGCCTTTAAGCAATCATTGAGTTAACAGTGTGATTCCTCCATAAATGCTACCACACAATGTTACAAGCATGTTCTGAGGATTGCTGTAAAGCACTGCACAATACTGCTTGTGTGTCAAGCATGACACGTGTGATGGTTTAGATGTAGGGAGCTCCAGCCTTGTTAGTCTCTCCAGCAAATCCACTCTATCACATCTACATCAGTGATTTCAGACTGTTTTACTAATAATAGTAGAAATAGTAACAATAGTATAATCCCCCTACATATTAATGAATGTGCTCCAACAGACATTTAAATTTTTTGTGGTCTTTTGCAAAATTTGATCCAGTGGCAGAAATTAACGGATAACTGATTCTTACAAATTTTGTGGAAAAGCAGGTGAGACAAGATGAATGACACTGGAAAGGAAATGACCCACCTTATACCCCAAGGAGAGGAAGGTAAACGATCTAGTAGACATGGCAATCACTGAAAACAAGGATCACAATTTTTCTTACACATGGAACAACATATTTGAATTTCCAGATATATTATCCAGATAGTATACTTTTTATCAAGTTTAAATTTTCATCTGAATTTTTGTCATTGTATACCAGTCACTTTCTTTACTTCCTTGATTCCAAGTATATTTCCAGTGGAAAATAGATGCTGAGAAGTACTCCCCTGTTCAAAAAAAAATTAAGTCACAGAGAATTTTTCTGAAATTGGCAGTAATACAATTTATGACTGCCAAAATGCCTTTCAGATTCCTAATGAAAATCTGTTTTGACTTGTAGAAGTCACACAAGCTAAAAAAAAATACTTCATTGAGTAAGAAATCTTTTAGAAAAATCTTGGCCCTAAAATGTCAGCAGACCTCCTTCATGTCACATTTAGATGGGACAGTAGGGCACCATCTTATATACCTCCTCTGTGTCCTTGACATCCATCCATGCAATGGAAACTTTTTCATTCCAGGATTTGAGTTCAACTGTCAGTGAACAGCCACACAAATAAACAATGCTGAAATCCAGAAAAGCAGAACTGGTGCAAGAGTGTGGATGACACATGCAGATGCAAAGCAGAAAGAAGCATAGAATGGGAAAGGACAGCTTCAAATGATTTTTATCTTTCACAGCTCTAGAGTAAAACTGTCTAAAAAACTTATGTTCGTCTGCTTCCAGCTGTTCTTGTCCCAGTAGCGTTCTTTAATATATTTTCTTTCTCCCTGGGCTTAGCCCTCTGACATTCTAACAGGTAGCAATCTTCTCTCTTTTCAAATTTTCTTTCTATAAATAAAAATAAAATAAAATTAAGGTTCACTAGAGTAGAATAAGAATATGCATCTGGGTATTTTGGATCACACAACTCAAAGCAGAGGGCACCCTGTAGACATTACAACAATAGCACACAGTTTAAGATGAGAGATTGTCAAATATGAGGACTATATATAAGATATCCACTCCAAAAACATTAAATCTCTAAACAATAAAAAGAAATAACCAATTTTCCAAAGTTACCACAATTAAAGTAGCAAATATGGAACTGTTTGTGATCCCTCTTGTGCTGGTGAACACACAAGTGAGTAGTGTTCATCTAATCAGTAGATGGTTTCATTTTATTCAGGGATTAAAGGAATGGTGCAGGAATACAAAGACTAATGAAATAGAAAGAAATCAGCTTTTTCACTTGATATTTTTATATCATATAAAATGAGGACTCTTGAAGAGCAGAACAAATCATAGTGCCTTCTACACACAGTGTTAGGATGTAATTTATCTGCAGGAAGAAAAATGTGTGAATGACTGGACAGTTTGGAAATTAATAAAAAAAAATGTGGCTGGAATTTTAAAATCTCTACCTTAGAAAAATTTTAAATACTTCAGATATACCAAGGATGAAACATGAAAATTGATGCTGCTTAACCCTATTCTGCTTATCTTTCCAGACATGCTCAGGTGAAATGTAATATACTTCTTCGGCTGGCTTTCAAATAAAAACAGAAACAGAGCAACTAAAACAGAAACATTTAAAATTACATTTTTTTTTCTGGTAGCTACTTTTGAATGGAACACCTGAAAATGGGCATATTTGTGACCATGCACTTACGATAAATCACTTGAGAGGGGATCATTTGGTAATACTGGTTTACTATGTTAATTTCTGATAAATCACAAATGGTCTTTTTTTCTTGGATTTCTAATAAATTGCATTCTATTTCATTAATATACTGAATGATTCCAACATTTCTGGAATAAAAGTGATTTCTGATTTGCCTTTTAAAAAATTACTAAATGTTTGCCAACATTGATACATTAAATTCTGTTTAAATTATTTGAAATCTCATAAAACTATATTAACTTCTCTTATTTCACCTAAAAGTATGACACATTCCAGATAAAACTAAATGCATTGAAGTGTCTCTGTTCCTCTATACAATAAATAAATTTTTTTCTCACTTCTTGCTTTCATTTTAAAATGTACATTTCAGCTTTCACATGTGGCTCTATAATCTATATGACATAAAAATATTTAGTTTCATTTTAAAAATTAAAACTACACATGAAAAAGATTGTTTAGGCATGTTATTAATTTAGATAAAAAACATATTTTAAATATATAGACACATTAATTATATCATCAGTAATGATCATTAAGACTTTGTTACTCCATGGAGAATGGGACAAAATGAAACATTGATTTAATTAGGGAAATAATGGCAAACATTCTATATAGTCTTCTTTGATGTTTTAAGCAAAGGAAATATGATAGATATTATCACAGGGAAAAATGATTTAAGCAATTTAACATGCATAGGATATTAGTTGAACATAACTTAAAGCAGTTATGTTGAAATAGGAATTATTGTCATATAGATATACTCCCAGGGTGCATTCTCATCTGAATTTGAGTCAACTTGGTTTGAGGTTCAGAGTGATTTAAAACAACTTGACAAAACCTTAGGCAATATCAAAACAGGAGTATAGTTCCTTAAAATTCTTCAGTCTTGTCTTCATGACTCTTCAAGTATTGCTTAAATAATTTTCAGGATTCCCAGAAGTTTAACATTGTTCATGAAGTTTTGTAGCCAGTAAAATTTAAATCTTTCCCTGTTCCTCTCTTCATATAAATTCAATTAGTTAGTTTGCAGCTATGATTTTTCCTATTCTTCCATTTTGCTGAAATAAAATCTTCACAACGTTTTTCTTCTTCCCTTTTCTTAAAAATTATTCTCTTTGCTTTCATGAGCCTTCTTCTACGGCCAAGCGAATGAATAAAATTCCTCTTGACTTTGCTGATGGCACCAAGCTGAGTGGTGCAGTTGATACCCC
>VXAV01000226.1:4866-22763 GCA_013399715.1 Alectura lathami
CATGAGTCGGCAGTGTGCTCTTGCAGCCAGGAAGGCCAATGGCATCCTGGGCTGCATCAAGAGAGGGGTGGCCAGCAGGGAGAGGGAGGTGATTGTCCCCCTCTACTCTGCCCTTGTAAGGCCTCACCTGGAGTACTGTGTCCAGGCCTGGGGCCCCCAGTACAGAAGGGATGTGGAGCTGTTGGAGTAGGTCCAGAGGAGGGCCACCAAGATGATCAGAGGTCTGGAGCACCTCTCCTATGAGGAAAGGTTGAGGGAGTTGGGATTGTTTAGCTTGGAAAAGAGAAGGCTCCGGGGAGACCTCATTGCAGCCTTCCAGTACTTAAAAGGAGCTTACAAGCAGGAGCGGGGACCGACTTTTTATGCAGGTGGATAATGATAGGACAAGGAGGAATGGGCTAAAACTGAAAGAGGGGACATTTAGGTTGGACATCAGGAAGAAATTCTTCACTGAGAGAGTGGTGAGGTGCAGGAACAGGCTCCCCAGAGAAGTTGTGGCTGCCCCATCCCTGGACGTGTTCAAGGCCAGGCTGGATGGGATCCTGGGCAGTTTGATCTAGTGAGCTAGTGGCTGGCAGCCCCGTCCATGGCAAGGAGGTTGGAACTAGATGATCTTTGAGGTCCCTTCCAACCCAAGCCATTCTATGATTCTATGAATAGAGTTTAATAAGAAGATGGAATAGACTGCACTAATGAGGTCCAGGGCTTGGCCAGACAAGTATACAGACCAGCAGCTGCTCACAGGTGATCAGTCCCTCTGTGACAGTGTGCTCCTCCTTGCACCCAACCTCCTCTTTCGGCCTGCCACTGCACCCAAAGCCTTGCTCAGGACTGATAACGCTGTCCTGCTAAGTACTATGACTATGAGGCAATCATCTTACCCCATAAATAGGGGGCAGCCCAAGAGCCCCTTGAGCTCCAATTCTCAAGACATGACTGCATGTGATCTCCTCATCTCCTTCTAAATGTTGAGAAGCTCAACTGACTATAGTCTCGAGGTGGGTTATGGGTTATGTGGAGTAATTACTGGAAATAACTTATTGGTATATTCCCCTCCTAAAAAAAAAACATTGAAGGAATGTCCAGGGTGGAATGCAACAAATATGCAAGGATCCTGTTGTATGACAGCTCCCTAAGCAGCATAAAACCTGGAAACATTAGACTGTTACCAGCATCAGCAGATTGTGTGCCTGCTCTAAGAGATACTGCATGGAGGGTGGAGCAAGGTGCAAAATTTTGTGGCCAGGCTCTGTGATAAGATTGTGGGGATGGAAACTTGGTGGTACTATGGAACTGAACAGTCACCCTGAGTTTGCAGCCTTTCAAATTTCAGTCACAGCATTCACAACAAAGATAGTTGCGATTAGAGTCACTCAAGGTCCACCCGAAAATAGTATAAAAATGACTTGAGAGAGAAGGAATTTTGGGGAAGATACCATTGCAGCCAAGTTGGAAGCACACCGCTGGTTTCCAGGACCAGTTGATGGGCGGAGCCTCTCTTCCTCCCGCCTCCTCCCCCCCCAGAAACGCCTGTTTGGTGAGATTCACACACTCGGCTATGCCAAGTACTTCCTGGGGAAACTTAGAAATCTCTAGAATTCTTTCATATTTTAATGTGTTTTGTGGTCAGTTGTATTGTTGGTATTATTGGTATTCTCACGTGCTCTGCAGACAGTGTTATATTGATGGCAATTCAAAAGAATCTTTTTTCTGTTGCACCAGTAAAGAGCATTATTCTATAAGCTAGTTGTGAGATTTCTCATTGGGCACAGCCAAATTTCCTAAAGTTGGTTGTAAGAGTTCATTTGAATGCAGCAAGACAAAGGTGCTGCGCTATGGGTGAATCCGTAATCGTGAGAGTTCTCACTGGGCGCAGCCAAGTTCCCTAAGGTTGGTTGTATGAGTCTATTTAACTGCGACCATGCCTGTGGCGCTGTAGTGGATGTTAACCCTTTTAACACAACACCCTCTTATCCCCACTCCTTCCCATGCTGTTGCTTACAGAACCACACTAACACCTTCATTTCCTTGCCTTTAGCCCTTCTGTTAAAAACCCTATGATTCACATAGTCCCTTTAACATATGCCATATTCAGTTTTACAGACCCACAAACTCATAATAAATTTCCTCTTTCCTGTGAGAACCTTATTTCCCTTCTCATCAGTTACAAAGTTCTGGCTGCATCTGTTCAAGGTTATGCCTAAGTATATCCTTTAAAGCCCCACCAATCTGTGAACCTAGTGTTCTGGTCTTTGTCTCTGCTATCTCCTGCTCATTACAGTTCATGTGCCTGGGTGTTTAGATTATTATTTTTCTTATCTGTTGTCTTTTATGCTGGATATGTTACCTTCATATCCTGTCAAACCAGATATACTCAAAAGATATCTGACACAGCAACCCTATATAAAGTACCTCAGATGCTGTAAGAAAATGTTACCTTTTCTATGTATGTTTCTGCCTCATGTTGTGACTACCTTCATCCTTTTTTCTTTTTTACTCTCTTCTTTTACTAGATAGTTGCAAAATTTTTTTTACTTTGAACTAGAAAGCTGGTAGTAGTGGCCTAGAATACTATATACAGATTGTATTAAAGGACAGTGGCAAGGAGAAAAACTTTTAGGAATCTGATGGGACTGCAGTGCCATGACATGGTGATATGTACCTCCCTACAGCAGCCTTCATTGACTAGGAGCAAGCATGAGTGAAGAGTAGCTGAAACCACAGAAAGACCAAACAAGGGATGAAAATTTTGATATGGCTGTTTTGTGTCTCACAGGTCATGTAACTTCAAGTATAGCCAAAGGCAAATAGGCAAGGTATAATAGGAAGTTATTCTTAGCCTTTTGTTTGCAAGAAGTCAGTAGTGAAAATATTAGTGGGCTCTCCCAAATGGAGAGAGCTACAATGCATGTATCACATGCTCACATTGTCTGTTATGAGAAGGACACCGAGCAAATCTCCAATATGCTATGGTTTCCTCTTAGAATGACCTAATCCTTCCACTCATCTGATCAGAGTTCTGGAGCACATTAGTCTGTATTTAGTACAGAGGATCAGCTGTTCAGGGAATAAAGAACGAAATGCTGCATTGAATTTATAGTGATGTCAATTTAATGAGTCAGCCACCTCTGTTTCTAGAATGTGCAGTTATAGCCCAAATGATTCACAAAATTTCATTTCTGCAGCCAGTGAAAACAGACAAGAAGGAAACCTAATTAGTAAAAATTCAGACATATCTAGAAACTGCTATTTTGTTTTAATGCTGTGGTCACATGATTTAGACTGGATATTACTGTTGAGAAAGAAAGCTCTCAACAGAAGATCATTGGTCTTAGAATAAATGAGCACGCTTTTACTAATCTAATCAGACTGATGCTTCTCCAGTCTTTTCACTAATACTAACCATACTTAGTGATGAAACTTATGTGCCTGTGGTGGCCAAAACTTTGATGTGGTTGTATTTAGATTATCTTGCAACAGTAAGCTCCCCTCCCACCCAAAAAAAAAAAAAAAAAAAAAGGCAAAAAGACCTTTTTAAATTCAAGAAAGCCTGATTTTCTTGCAGTATCAGCTAGAACATAACTTGACAGAACAGAAATAAAAAGATTTATAAACATTGCTTTCCCCATACACTGTTTCCAGACTTATTTTCTGTGAACTTCATGCCTTTTGTTACAACACACTCTCCTCTGGTCCTTAGAAAGTATTACTTCATTCAACTGAGGCTTGCTCTTACTCTTTTCTGCTTGCCACATATTGCAGTCCCTGGAATCTTCTCTTCCCTGAGAAGGCATAGTTACTCTCCAGTATAGATGCAGAAGGATGTTGTGGTTTGAACTCCCGATAGCCCACAACAGTAGCTCGCTTTCCCCTCCCTCTCTGGAGAGCAAGCTTGGGGCTGCCGATGTACTGCCAGTGGCCAGTATCAGCAGGAGGGAAGGAAGGAAAGTGAGAGGAAAATAAAAGGTAGAACTCGAGAGTTATGATAACTAATTTATTAAAAGTAGCAAAAGGAATGTAAAAGATTTGGAGTAAAACAATTAACTTACAGAAAAAGGGAAGTTCTCACCCACGCGCCAGCCCAACCGCCAGCCCGACCCCTAATAGCCGGATAGCCGGACGCAGCTCCGCAAACCGCGGCTTCCCCCTCGCCCCACCCCCTGCCTTTTCCCAGAGAGCAGGGTGAGGGCCATGATGTGATGTATATAGTATGGATCAGCTCATATTCCGTTTTTTTTTTTTTTTAATTTTACTTATCTCTGTTTTCAACCATGACAAAGGAATATAACAAATTCTGAGAGCAATGCGTAACAAAGAAATGTATGTGCAACATTGATACAGTTATAGAACATAATTTTAGCTTGTTCCTCTTAATCTGAGTATGCAGTTTAAAACAAAGACACACTTTAACATTCACATTAGAACCATTTTTTTTTTTTTTTTATGCTGTAGCATGGGGGAATACTTTTGCTATATAAAGTTATCAGTCCTATTCTATGCCAAGAAAATAAATGAGCATGTGGAAATGAAAATTCTGATGTTATTGTCAAAGGGAATATTACATAAAACCAAACCAAAAAAGGGGGCCCTTACAGTTGGATTCATGTACCCAACTGAACACATAAACTTGTCATCTGACAGATGGGACAGAAAAAGAAGTGGTTTTATGGTGTGACACAGTGTCCTATGTTACACCTCTAAAAAAGATGAAATTCTAAAGCTGTCTGTCCTCTCTAAAGAGTATCAAAGGAGCCTAGCTAACATATTCTGCATGTGGATGGTTTACACTGAAAGTAAGTAAAGCATTTAAGGATATAAGGAAGCCATTAAAAAAAAAAAAAAAGGTTCTGAAGATATAAATAAAAATGGTACTTTGTTATGCAGAAATAAGAATAATTTTCTTACTGATTGCAAAGTTGTTCATTAGAACATACTCTGCTCCCTTGTAAAGTATTTTGTTTTGTAATTACCTAAAAAGAAGGCAAAAGTGTAAAATGAGGTATGAGAGACTGATATAAATCCTGTCACTTTCAAGGAATACTGGCTCCGAACATGACTTCATTATGTTTTCTGCCTTTCATAGAATGCCCTATGCCTGAACTCAGTATCTTATTGTGAACCAAATGGCATCTCCCAATGCGCCTGCCAGGAACATAGCTTTTGAACACCAGCTCCAATACACTTCACAATGTGAAAGTGCAATTGCAGTATCAGTCAGAAGTGTTCATTTTGATGACAACCAGAAAGGTGTAAACTATTTCCAACCACTTTAATTGTTAAAGTATTTCAATTCTGTAATAAATATTATTTAAGTCTGGATAACACAGAGAACCGCAACAACAACAAAATGTTATCTTATAGGTCCCTGAATGCAAGCTGATTTAAACAATTCTTGATACTAAGTTCGAGTTAGCAAAAGAAAAATAAAAGTGGAACACAGAAAGCAACAAATTTTTTACTAGTTTACGAACTGTTATTTGTTGTAGAAATGCAATGGTAACTCAACTGCAATATAAAATCTACCTCAAGAAAATACATAACTGTTCACAATCAAATGGTAATCCAACATGAAAGACTTTGACATCTTCCAAAACAGGCAGTTTTGTAACCCCTCCCTCAGGCTAATATATTATTGCTGTTACCTGCACAGATGAAAGAAAAAAGAAAAAAAGCAAGACTTCAAAAGAAAAATATATATATATGTCATAGAACTTGTAATCAATGTTCTAGGGGCACTGGCATTTTTCCTTGCAATTACTGAATGGCATTATTTTCAACAATAATAAAACCATTTTATTGTTATATCCATTGTAACAATTTTTGCACATTTTAGAACAAAGTCTTGCAACACATGCATTTCTTCCCTTATTGTGCAATTAAAAAAAAAAAAAAAAAACTTTTGATTTTCTAAAGTGTGACAACAATTCTCTGCCTGATGCAGGGTCCACAAGAGAACAATCCATGACCAGCTTAACTCTTACACTATGGATTACCTTTGTATTTTCACATCTGTATAGGGTTTTTTTAGCACATTTTCTGTCAACAACAGTTACGTAGACCTCTCTTTTTTATTGAATTTTTAAATTGTTCTTCATATGATTGTTTCATGTACTGCAAGTACAACACTATAGAAAAAGAAATGTCCTGTGAAAGAAAAATGATACTGAAAAAGCATTTATCAGTACCTATGAAGTAAAAACTATTTATTGTGGAGCAATTTGGTATTTTAAGCATTTTCTTATAAGAAAGTTTCTGGAAAATTAGCAGAGCAGCTGGTAGCACTAAATCTTTTTGTGGCTTCCATCTCTGCAACATATGCACAATAATCTCATCCAAAGATGAAAGAAACCTCTGTGATTTCCTTTCAAAATGGAATGTGTGAATGCACTGTGAATGTATTAGTTGTTTCTATTTAAGTCAGAACTTTCTCACAACCATTAACAAAGATGTAAACAATATTACTCGACAAACAGACATGATAAATGTGGTTTTAGTTAGTGAATGCATATGGTTCATGTTGCTTGCTACAGGAGAAACAAAAACTTTCCTTACGTGTCAGGGAATATAATTTCTATTCTTAGCATTCTGCCTTTTAGAATCAAACATATTCTTCTGCAAACACAAATGTTTAGTTTTCAAAAGTATTTTTGTAAGTTTGAGAGCTAATTCATCTTTAGCAAAAACTACAGAGATTATGCATTAGAAACTTAATTTACACATTTCCCCTAATTTCATTTTAATACAAGGATCTGCTTCCAAAACATTAAGCTGTATTGGTCTGAATGGATGACTGATTACTTACTTATTCCTTGCTTGAACATAGAGAAAAGAGCTTAGAAGTGCAACCTCATGCAGCCAGTTCAGTGTGGTGGAACTGCTTCTATGGACATCAGCCATTTGAAAAGCCTACTAAATGTAGTTTTTCCACAATTAAGAAAAAAAGAATACTGGATAGGGGGAGAATAGAGAGAAAGAAGTGCTGGTATTCTTGCAAAATACTGCAAAGTGAAAACTGTTGTCCCGGTTTTCCATAGGTATTCCATATCATGACATCATGCCATGAACTGATGGAACTGGGAGAGCTGCTGAGGGAGGACTACAACTCCCAGACAGCTCCCGTCCTTCCCATGTGATTTCTAGAAGGAAGACACAAGCCAACACAGTTCTGTTGGCTCTTCCCTTTCTGGGTCTCGCAGTTGAGCTTGCAGCATACTGTTGGGAGACTCTCCTTGTCCTTTATCTATATGCATGTATTTCCATTTTTGTCAGATTTATTGCACTCAATTCCTTTGTCAGTCATGGAGACAGAACACTAACATTGTTACTTATCTCCACAGGAGAGAGATTAGGTTCAAGTCTCTTAAAATTATACTCACCTGCTAATTAATACTTTTGTATGTTCCTAGTTATACAGCATAAAATACAAACTCATACAGATCTTGAAATTATTGAAAAAAACCATGAGAGTATTGTTCTTGTGATGTGCCTGACATAGTCAAGGCCCTGTCCAGTGCAAATATTAGCGAGAGAATTTTAAAGTGTGCTATCTTACTGATATTATTTAAGTACTTTTTTTCTTTTTTTCTTGGAGATTAAATTGCTTTCAATATCCTGATCACTAGTCTAGAGGCTATCCTTGGCTGAGAAATAAAGCAACAAAGCAGCATTCCTTTGCCACGCCTTCTGCGAAAACATTTTGCCAAAACAGAAAAGAAAGTGAAATTCTTTGAGTAAATGACATGAAAAAAAAAAAAAAATCTTGTTATTCTCTATTTTAGAGATGCAGGAATAAGAAGGGCAGAGCAAAGAATTAATAGTTTGGACACTTATCCGCAAGGGTAATATTCTGGTCTATGCTCCAAGAACTTCATATTTATGCAGTAATATTTTCATATAAAAGACAGAAACTAGATCCTTTGCCTAACTGTTTATAAGGATACTTGGAAGAGACTACTGTAATTCAGTATAACAGAAGGCCACATCATAGGATGGAGGGGATGGCACTGATCTTCTCTCTAGTGACAGTGATAGGACCCAAGGGCACTCCATGAAGCTGTGCCAGGGATGGTTCATGTTGGGTATTAGAGTAAGGTTCTTCACCACAGGGTGGCTGGGCACTGGAACAGGCTCCCCAGGGGAGTGATTACAGTCCCAAGCCTTGACAGAGTTCACGAAGCATTCAGAAAATACTCTCAAACATGAATTTTGGGTGGTCCTGTGTGGAGCCAGAAGTTGGAGTCAGTGGTCTTTGTAGGTCCCTTCTATGATTCTAGTAATCCCACAAATCGTTAGCTGAAAATATTCTATTTAGCTTAAATGCTGTTCAGTTACTGGGTTATACAGACTGCAAGAGGATATACATCTTGTATGCTATGAATGTCAACCTAGTGGTTTGCACAGAACTTCTTTTAGAACATCAGTATCTGATTCCATCTTTTCTTTATTCATAAGAAACAGGAAGGACAGTTTATGTTGTCTCTATGAGCAACAGTAAAGAAATCACGATTACATGCTGCTTGCTATTTTAGTTCTGCTAAATAAACACAACAAGCCTACAGGCATCATTTCTTTCTTTTTAAATGGTTCCATTCAACAATGAGGAAATTTACAGCTATCAGAAGTGGCCAATTTTCCATTTTACCATCAACTAAAGAGATGAAAGTCTCTGTGACCCAGACACAGAGACTTTTCTTTTTCTCCAAACAATCAAGAGAATGGCTACAATGCATGAAGTCTTCCACCTCTCCATATACATGACAATGTTGTTAACATGGCAGTAGCAGGCATCCTTTATAATAACCTAAGCTATGCTAAGTTATGCCCTTCAAATCACTTCCAAATGCTTAGATGAAATAAAAAGCTTGATCTCTTACTATTAACAGCGTGTTCCTACAAGATGTTGTCCGGGTGAGCAGAACTGGTATGCTCATATTTTAACTCATTGTCAGAGAATGTATGTCAGAGAATAGCAGCTGCTAAGTACATGTACTCAACTTCATGGGACCTGATGAGATGCATCCCAGGGTCTTGAGTGAACTGGCTGATGAACTTGCTAAGTCACTCTTCCTCATATTTAAAAACTAATGGCAGTCAGGAAAAGTCCCCAGGGACTGGTAAAAGAGAAGCATCACTCCCATTTTTTTAAAAGGGTAAAAACGTAGACCCTGGGAACTACCAGCCACCCAGCCTCAGCTATGTGCACAGTTTAGATCATGGAACAGATCTTCCTAGAATCTATGTTAGGGAATACGGAAGACAATGAGGTGATCTGAGACAGCCAACATGGCTTCACAAAGGGCAAATTGTGCCTGACTAATCTGGTAGCCTCTTTCAGTGGAGTGACTACCTTGGCAGATAAGGGGTGAGGAATGGGAGGGCAGATGATTTCTGTAAGGCCTTTGATATGGTTCCACACAATATACTTGTCTCTATATTGGAGAGGGATGGATTTGATTAATGGACTACTTGATGGATATCAAACTGACTCAATGGCTCAATGTTCTGATGGAGAATAGTGAAAAGTGGTGTCCCTCAGGGGTCTGTGTTGGACCTGATACAATTTAATATCTTTATTAACAACAGACAGTGGGCTTGAGTATACTTTCAGAAAGTTTGGGAATGACACCAAGCTGAGTGGTGCCGCTGGGAAGTTAGAGAGAAGGGATGTCATCCAGAGCAACCTGGACAGTCTTGAAAAGCGGGCCTGTGTTAATATCATGAAGTTCAACAAGGCCATGTGCAAGATTCTGCACATGGGTTGGGGCAATCCCCAGACAGGCTGATGAATTGATTGAGAACAGTCCTGCAGAGAACAAGATGGGGATACTGATGGATTAAAAATTGGATATGAGCTAATAATGTGCACTTGCAGCCCAGACAGCCAACTCTACACTAGGCTACATCAAAAGAAGCCAACAGGTCAAGGAAGGTGATTCTCCTCTGCTACTCTTCTCTTTTGAGACATGGAGTACTGCATCCATGCCTGGGGGGCCCAGTATAAGGAAGACATGGACAAGGACATATATGAGAGCCACAGGTTGCCCATGAAGATTGTAGAGTCTTCCTTCCTGGCGATCTTCAAAAGCCACGTGGACGTAGTTCTGGGCAACCTGGATGGCCTTGCTTGAGCTTGGGGTTGGATGAGATGGCATCGAGAGGTCCCTTCCAACCTCAACTATTCCATGATTCTTTGATCTTTAAAGGTCCCTTCCAATCCTGTTGTTGCAGACTAACTTTAAAAACTCAGCTAACATTGTTCTTTGTATCTGTTATCAGAAGAACAAACATTTAGTGTCCTTTAACCAAGGACATTCCAGAGCAAGTAGACCTTGAGGAAGACATTAATCGGGGTGTTTTGTGTACATAGCCAATGTGGCAAGAAAACTCAAGGTCCATGTACAGTTAGCTGAACCACCTTCATTATTAATAATGAAAATCATGCCCATAGGTCAAAAAGATCCTTGCCCAGGTGAAGACCCTTCCCCTGAGCATGCGTAGAAGTATTGAGTCAGCAGTATTATAATTGTATGTAAATCAATAACCAATCATCGCAAAAAGTATGGACTGGAAAGTTACTATAAATATACTGCAGATAGTTCCGCTTGATGTACTTGATTTGTGGGAAACCACCACACACCCAGGCTTGCGCAAACCTTTAATAACTTCAGCAATTGCTCCTGAGTGCGTGACTATTGACCTATTGCACAGTGGGTGACGAATCTACTTTTTGAACACTATGACTCCAAGTATGGCCATGTCTAGATAGATTACATCATACATAAGAAATGGTCAATCAAAATTAAAGAAGAAACATTCCTGCTTCTCCCTTTAGGAGATCCTGAAAGCCTGACCTCATATACAGCATCAATACTGTAGCACTCTTACTAATACATGAATGCCCTTTCGTCACACCTTAGCATAAGTTCCACAGAGTCTTCAAAGTGTCTTGTGCAAAAGGACCCATTAACTAAACACAATTAATAGTGACAATGCAGATTCTCCAGAGTACAGAAGCTTGAGGTGGGGAAGGGACCATGGAGGTGACCTACTTGCTCTCCTATGCCAAGAGAAGCCAAGTTCTTGATCCCCACTACTTGTCCTGCAAGGACGCTGGGATTTTGACTATTCCTCTGTGACGTGGACTGTTTTGCCACCAGGCTAAGGTGTGGCCTCGGCCAGCAAAGTGAGACCGACGGCAAATCAGCTTGCCACCAGGAAGTGGTACAGGCAGACCAGAGGCAGGTGCTGTGAGGGTGGTGAGACGGCACCTCCCAGTGCCGCGGGCCCTGCGGTTACGGCGCCTAAGCGGAGGCGGGTCCCATCTCGCTCCCGCGTAGTCGCTCAGCCCCGTCCCACCCCAAGCCGCAGCCGGAGAAGGCAATGACTAGCACAGCTGAGCGATGCCTCCTGCTCGCAGTGGGCCCCACGCCCCAGCCAACGAGAGCCCTGTTCGGCCTCTCGCGAGGCGAGAAAACCCTGTCATGTTCGGCGCCTGCGCTTGCCGCAGCTGCTCCCGCTCCCAGACGGCAGAAGCGCCAAACAGAAATGCATGCATCTAAAAACAAATAGCAGACGGATGTAGTAAATGCCTCCAGGCAGCCGTTCCTTAGCCTGTGTGAAGACATTGTTCACTGGGCCCTTTCGACGCAGTCCCTACTTAGAAGACATTTTCTTGAGTCTTTTTCGATTCCAATAGTCAGGCAGTGACGGAGTCACTCTCGGGGAGGTGAGGAGGGCCAGGTCCTTGCTGAGTTGGCGGCGCAGCGCGTGACGCCTTAGCAGCGCCGCGTCGGGGCTGGCTGGAGGGAGGCGTGCGGCTGCGGGGGGGCGGTGGTTACGTGGGGCGCCGGGCGCGGCGGGGACTATGATGCCTGGGGAGACGCCGCCGCCGCCAGCAGGGACTGCTGGTGCTGCCGTGCCTTGCGCGAACTGTGGTGTTCTCCAGCAGGTACCAGTGGTCGCCGTCCGTGTGGTGCTGGAGTGTCTGGCGTGGGGTTTTTGCTTAAGGACGCAGTCGTGAGACTAGGCCAGGCCGTTGGTGGGTGGGGAACACTGGGTTTCTCGTCCCTTCTCCCGGTGTAGCAGGAACTTGGACAGTGAATGTGGCAAACAGGCTCTGCAAAGGTAGCAGCAGAGGCTAGTTTTAAGCGGGCAAAATGCAGTGTAATTTTGGTGGAAAAATAGTTGGTATCATTGCAAGAGACTCTGCAGCTTGGCTGGAGACATCTAGTGAATTCCTTAGTCGTATTCTTTTGAGGTTGCTTCAGTACAGTGGAAGAACGCTATTTGCCTCCGTTCTTTAAAGCGCTCTTTAAGCGAGAATGTTTGTTGTTGTACAGTATGATGCTTCGTTCAATCTTTGTTTTCCCTTTAAAGGAGCGGAAGGCCCTGCTGAGAGTTCACAGAGCAGGGAAGGTCTTAACTCACACCTAGAATGAATATGAATTGTAAATCTGAGAAATTTGTAGCCTTAAATGAACTAGATACTGTTTATTGGAAATATTCTTCCAAAGCTTAATTTGATTATGAGAGAAAAAAATACTGCAATTTTTGTACTTAGTCGACTGTAAAGGCCAAGTTTGAAGAGCTTTTGTAGTAAAGTCTCATCTAAGTAGACATATTTTCATGTGAAGTCTGCATTCTTAATATGTATTTGTATGTATACCTTAAATTATCTTTAGTAAATAAGTAACTTGTTCTGTAAGGGAAATGGAAAAAAAAAAAAACAAAACAGATTATTTTACAGTATAAAACATTAGTAATAAGTTTAGGAAGCGTTTGCAATGCGTGGTACTATTTTTGGGATCAAATTTCTTTACCAACTTAATATTCTTTGTTACAGAATATGAATGAATATGTAGCTGCATTAGTTGCACTGAAGCAAAAAATGATTGATGGCAAGTAAGTACAATTGCACAAGTGTGTATATGTATATGTATTACTGTTCTTAACTTTAAGTAATACACCAGATATGCTCTGTGAAATACAGATGTTCATTTAATGCAGAAAACTAAATCCTCAAAATAAAAGTGACTTTGTCAGTAACAGATCCTAAATCTAGATTTAATAGCTTCTTTGTTTATACCTTAAAATTTTTGTGTGTAATAGTGTTGAAAACAGGGATATTTGGTGTAGTTATGTAGCTTATGAATAGATATTTAGCAGAAGAAGCTTCTTTGAAGGGATTTTTTTTCATTTTATCTGATGCTAAGCATATTGTGTGAGAACTGAAAGTCAAGCACAGGTGTACAAAAAATTTTTGAGGAAAACTTAGTCCTAGCATTAAGATGTGGAATGCTGATGGAATTAAATAGTAGAATATGCAAAAGTGAGCATGTACAATGGTCAGAATAATAAGGTTTCAAAATACTTTTTATAGTTTGATTTCTTTTCTGGGATCATTTCCACCACTTCTTTTCAATAACCATCAACATAAAATTGTAGGGAAGAAACTATTGTGGTATGTTATGCATTCCTCCATACCATGGCCTGATGTCCTTGCTACGTCTCTTAGTTGTAATAGTTTATTTCTTATGTACTGTTTCCCAGATACATGTCAATCTGGCTTTAGCTAACCTGGTTTCCAGAAGGGATTTAAGAGAGCCCTTGCTATTTTGCTTGAGACCCTTTTCTTCAAAACTCCACTTTGTGCTTCCATAGATCACTTTTCCTACCTGCAAGCTTTGTGTCCTCCTCCTCCTTGCCTGTGCACTCATTTCCTGTGAGAATTACCTTTACCTATTTGCAGCTCTGTCCCTTTCTTTCTTTGTCTTACTTGATGACTCTTTTAACTGTAGCAAGAGAAGATAATGGAGCCCTCTCTGGAATAACTGCCACTGTACTTCTCATCCTTGTCCTTTCTTCTCGCTGTTCTCAAAAACTCTTAAATCTGAAGAAAAGAGAGACTAGTTCTCCTTAGTGCTGTCCTTTGGCTCACTGATCAGAGTAGATGTTGGACTTCTGTGGTTTCTAGGAGAATAATGTAAAGATTAAAGTCTTTTGAACTATTTTTCTTCCATTTGTGTATTCTTTCCTTGGAAGATGCTCTTAATTTTAGAAAGTAGGATATAATTTTGTGGTACACGCATAAATACACACACATTCTTTACCCAAAATGTATGTTTTTTTTTAAAAAAAACTGCAAATAGTTAATTGCTGTAAATTCATGTAATTGCTAGTTGTTTAGTTGTATTTTTTTTTTTCATTTTAGAGAAGTCTGATTTGAGATTTGAAACAAAAGTTAGTGTTGACTTCTATCAGAAAATGCAAACTAATAATCTGTTTCCTGTATTCATCTATAAAGCAAAAAGAAAGGTGTCTTAGGATGTGTCATCAAAATCAACAAAGCAAATGAGTAGTACAATTGGCATTTATGAATAATATTTTGATTTTTTTTTCTTGCAGCCGTTTGCTGACAGAGTATCAACAGAAATGCACTGATATCCTTTCTTTTTCTATTAGTGCTCTTATAGCATTACTATATCAACATTTCTTATAAGAGGACTTGAGGCTTTTTATTTAAGGCTTAAGAGAGAATGCCTCTCTTGCAGTAAAGAAAAGACCAGACAGGCTTAAAGAAAATAGGGCTTTGGAACTAAACTTAAGCATTTAAGATCTGGCAATGTCTACTATATGTTTTAGCAGGGACTACTTCAAATCTACATTACTGAGAATTGCTCTTTTTTTTTTTTTTTTAAACCACTTGTTGAGTAGAAGTCATTATTTGATATTTATTTGCAAGTGATGATTGGACAGAAATATACTTAAGGAAATAGTATAAACTGTTGTGAATTTCTACCTTAACAAGAGATTACAGCTTCAGTTTGCTGAAAGGTAAGTTTGATCTGAACTGTTTACTAAATATGCAATTTTCTCTGTGTCTTGGGCAGTTTTAGAACTCTAGCATTTTGACAGTGACGGCCCTGGGTCTACACTGAGCTTCTAAACTGATCCTTTTTTTTTGGCATGCCTCCAAGACTATAGCTAGCAAAGATACTGATGAGGAGGATAGAAATCTAGGTTTCTTTCATGGTACCTGTGTGAAATACTTGTCCTCGCCAAGTGTTGCATAAGAGAATGAAATGACCAAGTGGAAATACAGGGCTTATTTTTTGGTGGTGATTAAATGTAAGCCTGTGTGGAGCAGCCCTATTTGTCTAAAGTATTTTGACTTAGATTTTGTGGCTGGATACCTTTACTTAGTCTGCTTGTTTATAGAGGAAAAGGCAGCACATGATCTTTACAGACTCCGTATCCTACCTGGAGAAAAGTCCCATGACTGGACTCTGCTCTAATTCTGTGCATAAGAAGTTAAGCAGCACTCCTGTATGGTACAGGCAGTCTGCCTGCATCCAACTGTAGACTTCATTTAATGTGTTTAAATCATATCTTGATTTTATTTGAATGTAAAATGTTAGATGGAAGAATAAGAACACTTAGTCTCTTAAAAACCTTTGGATATCTGTCAGAGCATTTTTTCATAAGGCAGAGCAAAATACTTGGACATTTGCCTGCAGAATCAGAACATTGAGTTTAGGCTTTAAAAGTACCCTTACTTCTTGTCAGTTTTTGTTTAAATTTAAATACATTTCCTATTTCAGAGAGATCTCTGCTCTACGTTGTCAAGTGGAGCAGATGCTACAGAAAATCCTGCCTCTGGAAAAGGGCCAGAAAGAGTTGAGTTCCTTGAAAGCAGAGCTGGAAGAGAAAAAGGTGTGCTTCTAAGGTTTGAATAACTTGCGCTTACTCTGAAGGAAATACACCTATTTAATGGTTATCTTAATGAGGCAGGTTTTAATGAGCCCAGTTATTTCCAGTTTGTTGAGACAGGCAGCTCTGGTTTTAGGTGAAATCAATTAAATGGTAGGAAGTTTCAGTTAGGGAAGAAATTCAGGCTTTTGTAATCCTATGATTTTTGCTCATATTATTTGGTTTTTATTTCCTTATTTAGGGATAAAGGAGGTATATTAAAATTCCTTTGGTTTTCTCTTCTGATCTAGATTACTATATTGCTGAATTCTGCATAACCTGAACTGTAAAAAAGATGCAAAGAGAGTCTGTCCAGAACAGTCAGTGTTTTGCTTCTTTTGAATTTCTTTTGCATTCATATGAATGTATGTTTTTACGTTATTAGCTACTGGGGTTTATTCCTAACTTTTCTCCCACCTCTTAGCTGAGATGTAGTCTTCTGCAGAAGAAAATTTGACTGTTCAAATTCCCTAAATAGAGGTATTTACTAGAGATTAACTATTACTTCTGCCAAAAAAAAAAAAAAAGCTCACTTGTAGTTTTGGCGTTTGTTTTATGTCTGTATAAGGTTATACAGTTATACAATTAACATTTGTCATGTCACTATGCAGAGTTTTTCTTCTGTGTTAGGCTTGCTTTTAATTTAAATTGTCTTTCTCAGCATCCTCTAATAGCTGTTGTCCTGATGGCATTTGCTCAAGAAAAACAGGTTTATCTGTACGGCATATAGTAGCTCTCAACTTCAGCTTAGAGTTGATGTTGAGATAGGTCTTGAAAGTACATACTTAGAACACATATATACTTTTTTTGTTGTTGTTATAACTTTTGCCTCTAAAGAGTAAGAGTGACCTTTCAGTGTGCTTCTTTTCTTACTGAATACATTTTTTTTGGCTATGCAACAATTTTCATTAGAATAGCTAAAATGTCTGCTATCTCCCCTCCTCCCCATCCCTCTGAAGAAGGACATTTTAATTGTGCTTTCTTTTTCCGCAGAGTTCTCTGAAGATTTATCAGGAGAGTCAGCTGGAATATATTAGAATTAAGGAAGAAATAGTAAAAAGTGATGCTATGTGAGTGATACTTTCGATTTTTTTTTTTGACCTTCTTTCTTTTCCCCCATTCTTCCAGAACTTCATCTCGTACCTTACCTAGTTACGCTTTTCATTTTGCTAAGATGTTTAATGTTGCAATTTCTTAGAACAGGGAGTTGATGGCAGAATTGTCTTAAACTGTGTAACAAACTCTCTAGATGGTAATATTAAATTAATTAGTATTCTATTTTGAGGCAGCTTTTGATGGTTGTTTAGTGACGGTTTTAATAACGTGATGAAATTCAAGAAGGTGCTCTAATTTCTCCGGTTTAAGTAGTTTTTAGTCTTGTTTTTTTCGTATTGCAGTCCCTTTCATTTGTGTTTATAAGTATCTGGGACCAATATATAAAAGATCTTATCAGTGTGACTTGCATTTATGAGCAATTATAGTAATGTTGGATTTTAAGGAAACAATTGATCTGGCACTGAACTGTCTACCATGTTTGGAAATGAACAGAAGGACAAAAAAAAACCAGAAAAACACAGAAACCATTTTTGCTGATGTATTACAGAACACTGTGAAGCTGTGCTTTGGTAATTCCCACAATTTGTTCTTCTAGTAACCAGTCACTCAAAGGCTTTCTTACCTGGAGCTTATGCATATGTTGTGATCTCTTATAGCTCTTGATGGACTTTGTCTAATTGCTTTCAAGTCTTATACTCCTAGCCTCTGAATCAGCTGTGGCAGGGAACAGTGACTTCTTAGTGTTGTTCGGAAAGCTCCTTATGATCTCCAAAGAGAACCAGCTTGTGTACAGCTGAATGTTGTGAGTTTGTAGTTGTAATTTTCCTCCATGTGCATCACTTCGCATTTGTCAACACTAACACTTACTGTCTAATTCTAAAAGACCTTTCTGCTGTTTTTTGTTGTCAGCTTTTACTTCTGATTTGTTCCAGCACATGCACCACTGGGACTTCACTGGTGACTCCTTCCTTCCTTCCTTGTAAACAGGCTTTAATTTTGGTGTTCCAAATTTAGTTTGGTGTTACCTACAGGTTTAGGGAAGTGATCCTCCCCGCCCCCCCCCCCCCCCCCCCCCCCGCCTTTTCTTTTTCTTT
>VXAV01000227.1:0-10076 GCA_013399715.1 Alectura lathami
AAGGGAGAACTGGCCTCCTCTGATGTGGAGAAGACTGAGGTGCTTAATGAGTTCTTTGCCTTGGTCGTCACTGCTGGTCAGGATGCCCAGGTCTCTCGTGTCCCTGAAAATCCAACTGGGGATGGTGGAAGCAAAATCCTTCCCAGTGTAAGAGCGGAACAAGTCTGAGACCACCTGATGGGACTGAATGTCTACAAGCCTATGGGGCCGGACGGGATGCATNNNNGGAGTTGGCTGATGTGGTTGCCGAGCCGCTCTCCATCATATTTGAAAAGTCGTGGCTGTCAGGTGAGGTCCCCGGTGACTGGAAAAAGGCAAACATCATGTGCATTTTTAAGAAAGGGAGAAAGGAAGACCTGGGGAACTACAGGCCGGTGAGCCTCACGTCTGTGCCTGGGAAGATCATGGAGTGGATCCTCCTGGAGGAGATGCTAAGGCACATGCGAGATGAGGAGGTGATCTGAGACAGCCAGCACGGCTTCACCAAGGGCAGGTCATGCCTGACCAATCTGGTGGCCTTCTATGATGGAGTGACGGCATCGGTGGACCAAGGGAGGGCGACGGATGTCGTCTACCTGGACTTGTGCAAGGCCTTTGACACGGTCCCGCACCATATCCTTATCTCTAAACTGGAGAGATGTGGATTTGATGGGTGGACTGTTCGCTGGATAAAGAACTGGCTGGAGGGTCGCAGCCAAAGGGTTGTAGTCAATGGCTCTACGTCCAGGTGGAGGCCGGTCACGAGCGGTGTCCCCCAGGGGTCCGTCTTGGGACCGGTGCTCTTCAACATCTTTATTGACGACTTAGACTGTGGGATCGAGTGCACCCTCAGCAAGTTTGCTGATGACACCAAGCTGAGTGGTGCAGTTGATACCCCTGAAGGAAGGGATGCCATCCAGAGGGACCTGGACAGGCTGGAAAAGTGGGCCCACGAGAACCTGATGAGGTTCAACAAGGCCAAGTGCAAGGTGTTGCACTTGGGTCGGGGCAATCCCAGGTGTGTGTACAGACTGGGAGAAGAACTCCTTGAGAGCAGCCCTGCGGAGAAGGACTTGGGCGTTGTGATTGACGAAAAGCTGGCCATGAGCCGGCAGTGCGCTCTTGCAGCCAGGAAGGCCAATGGCATCCTGGGCTGCATCAAGAGAGGGGTGGCCAGCAGGGAGAGGGAGGTGATCGTCCCCCTCTACTCTGCCCTTGTAAGGCCTCACCTGGAGTACTGTGTCCAGGCCTGGGGCCCCCAGTACAGAGGGGATGTGGAGCTGTTGGAGCGGGTCCAGAGGAGGGCCACCAAAATGATCAGAGGGCTGGAGCACCTCTCCTGTGAGGAAAGGTTGAGGGAGTTGGGACTGTTCAGCTTGGAAAAGAGAAGGCTCCGGGGAGACCTCATTGTGGCCTTCCAATACTTGAAAGGAGCTCACAGGCAGGAGGGGGACCGACTTTTTACGCAGGTGGATAATGGTAGGACAAGGGGGAATGGGCCAAAACTGAAAGAGGGGAGGTTTAGGTTGGACATCAGGAAGAAATTCTTCCCTGAGAGAGTGGTGAGGCGCTGGCACAGGCTGCCCAGAGAAGTTGTGGCTGCCCCATCCCTGGCTGTGTTCAAGGCCAGGCTGGATGGGTTCCTGGGCAGTTTGAGCTAGTGGCTGGCAGCCCTGTCCATGGCAGGGGGGTTGGAGCTAGATGATCTCTGAGGTCCCTTCCAACCCAAGCCATTCTATGATTCTATGAATATTCAGTGCTATTCTCATCTTCTAGGTCAGTCATTTAATCGTAGAAGTTCATAGTCATTTATACATGACTGCCCCTTACTAAATATATGCTGACTACTCCTGAAGACCTTCTTGTCCTTCATATGCCTAGAAACGGTTTCCAGGTTTATCTACTCCATCACCTTCCCTTTGGTCACATCAAAGTGAAGCTGACAGGTTTGTAGTTCCCCAGGTCTTTCTTTTTGCCCTTCTTGAAGATAGCAGTGTTTGCTTTCCTCCGGTCTTCAGGTACTTCAGGATTATCAAGAACGGCCTTGCAATGACATCAGCCAGCTCCTCCAGCACTCGTGGGTTGTATCCCATCAAGACATGTTGGCTTACTTATGTCCAAATTGCTTAAGTGTTCCCTGACCTGATCCTCTTCCACCATGAATACATTTTCCTTGCTCCAGACTTCCCCTCCACTCCCTGGGCCTGGGATTCCCGAAGACTAGTCTTCCTAGTAAAGACTAAGGCAAAGAAGGCATTCAATGCCTCTGCTTTTTCCATGTCCTGTGTAAACCAGGTCCCCTGTTTTGTTCAGGGCTGGGTCCACATCTTCCCTAGTCCTCTTTTTGTCACTAATATACTTATAGAAGCCCTTGATGTCTTTGTCATCCCTTTATAGATTCTATTCCAGTTGAGCACTGGCTTTGCTAATTCCATCTCTGCATGTTCAGACAATATGTCAGTGTTCCTCCTCTCAGGTTACCAGCCCTTGCTTCCACCATCTGTATGCTTCCTTTTTGTGTTTGGGGTTGGCCAGGAGCAACTTGTTTATCCACGCAGCTCTCCTGCACACATGTACCAAAGGATTCTAAACAACAAAGAAAACTGTAATTATGAGAACAATAATTAATATATAATATTATAATATATAATTGTAATTATAATATAATAATTATAATATACAATATGGGGGCATCCACAGCCTCTCTGGGCAACCTGTTCCAGTCCCTCACCACCCTCACAGGAAAGAATTTCTTCCTAATACCCAGCCTAAATCTCCCTTCTTCCAGTTTATGGCCATTTCCCCTTGTCCTATCGCTACAACCATCCTATCCCTGGGGAGGGACTCTTTAGCCCTTCTAAAGAGTCCCTCCCCAGCTCTCCTGTAGGCCCCCTTCAGGTACTGGAAGGCCGCTATCAGGTCCCCCCAGAGCCTTCTCTTCTCCAGGCTGAACAACCCCAACTCTCAGCCTGCCTTCATAGGGGAGGTGCTCCAGCCCTCGGATCATCTTTGTGGCCCTCCTCTGGACCTACTCCAACAGCTCGATACCCTTCTTGTGTTGGGGGCCCCAGAACTGGACACAGTACTCCAGGTGGGGTCTCACAAGAGCAGAGTAGAGGGGCAGGATCACCTCCCTCGCCCTGCTGGTCACTCTTCTCTTGATGCAGCCCAGGATGCAGTTGGCCTTCTGGGCTGGCAGTCACGATGGACAAGACACTTGCAGCTAAGTGCCTAAATTTATTCTTTATAAAGAAGATGTAAAGAGCACAGGAATCTCCTCTTTGACTTTTCCAGTCTTATACAGGCCCTGACAATGGCAAGGTAGCCTCATTTCTGTCACCTGTGAAGTCAGACACCATAAAGGGAATGGGAAGTACAGACAGAACAAAACCCAAGCTTAAAACAGTGCACAAAGCTGCTGTTTCTGATTGTCTAAACAGGGATGAAGAACAGGAAAGATAAGGTGAAGTGAGGACAGCTGGCAGGCTTTCAATCACTCAGAGCACAACTGTTAAGTATCTGAGTAGAGCAGGGTCCCTGCAGTAGTCACAGGAGCAAACCAGTCTACATGTTCAACAATCCCCAATTTTTCCTTTTCAATCTTTCCCACTGGTGGGTTATGTGTCTCCTGGCTACCTGTAATGTCACACAAGAGCCTTTTCAAAACATGGTACTAGTTAACTGAAATGGTTCTCAAGTGGCAAGTGTGAAGTGATGAAGAGCTTAAGATCATCGCACTTGCTTAACTTCTCAGCTGCTGTTACATTTCAGCCAGTCCTACTTAATTTACACCAAATAAACATGCTGCCCATACACACGCGAACTTGTTAGGCTCGCATGGGCATGTATTTCTCCTTGTGTTTGCTGTTTTCCTTCCAGCTACTTACATCCTTCTAGCTGCTTTCATGCATGCTAACATAAAACTAGAAGAAATTTTCTCAGTCAACAGTTGGGGCAGGAAATGCTATCACTATGAAACAAGATGTAGAAAAATAGACATGCCACGGAACCCACAAGCACTATCCATAGAGAATGCATCAGTGTTCAAAGCAGAGCTGCTTTATACTGTCCCAAAAGAATTCACAGGATTTGTCATAGCAGACCACATTGCTGCTCCAAAATCTAGCAGGCAGCCTCCAGCACTGGCCAACACCTGATGCTACACAGAGAAGGGAGTTCCAGCATATTGCACCTGGCTAATCTTGAGAGATTTGCTCTGTAATTGCTAAGCAGAGCAGAAAAGAAACACACTGAAGTTGCTCTGGGGCTATGTAAGTCATTTGACTTGTGTTTAAATTTAGCAATACAGGCTCCTTCAGGTGACACTGCATTAAATGTAGTTGATTAGAATTAGCTTCTTGCATTTAACTGATAGAGCTAATTCAGATAAACGTTCAAGTGGCTACAATTAACAGAGCTATGTCTCCCACAGAAGCTAGCAGTAACTGATGCTACATCCCCAGTCAGCATATAAAGAACTAATGCCAAGGTTTTGTTTCTTCCTCCCCCTGGCAAAGCATATTCCACAGACACATAAGACTGCTCAAATCCTGATCTGGGGTTATATATAGCTATGGTCTTCAATAATGAGGTTTGTCTCCTTCAGAAGCTCTGGAATATCCCCATGGAACAGAAAGCAGCAAAAATAATAATAATAATAATTCAGAGTTAGCATGTCTGGTTCTGAACCATCTTGCCTACTTGTTTATAGTCCCCACTCCCTCAATCCCTCCTGTCTCAGGTTTCTGGCTATTCTAGAGAAAACCCTCACAACAGATACATTTCCACACAAAATATTCCTCACTGTACCCTAAGAAAATGTTCACGCAGTGAAAAGAAACAATGAGGACAGAAGGGAGACATTTTTATAGTGAATGGTTACAACAACAGTCTTTGACAACACGATATGAAAGTCATTTATTCAACCCAACACCAACACAATGATTTTGTGGGAAAAAAAATGAGATCCCTTCATAAACTACTTCTTATGACTACATTATACCACATTCAGCTCACATTTTTCTCAAGTTATCTCATTTGCTTTATAGATTGATGATGGTCTTCACGCCCAAGCCTCCGTATACTACAGGATAAACATTTTCAACCTACTCATCAGTCTGTCACATTCCTCACTTTTTATGACCCTCTTCGATTTAGTCTGACTACTTTTGCTGGCAGAGCAGGATACAATGCAATTGGATTTCTCACCATTTGAGATAAATAAGATGGACTTTATCCTTCCTTCCTCAGTTATTTCAAGCAGTTTTGTAGTGATGCAGTACCACATATGGTGGCGGTAGTCTGATACTGTTTCTGAAAGACTAATTCTGGTCATTTTTAACAACTAAAGACGGAATCAGAAACTAGAAGGAAACAATTAAGATTTAACAGTTTCATGACACTCTCACTAAGTATTTCTTGACACAATTACCCTTTCACTATAAGCAAGGAAAGGACTTTGAGAGCACCTGCTTGCTCACCACAATGTTATTTTACTGTGATTTTCCCAGGAAGATGGTGACATACAGTATGTGTCCAAATAAACAGGGATTACTATTTAGCATTAACTGTTTTTCTCATTGCTGTTTACTATTTTCTTTGTTGTCAAATCACTACCTACCTTTTCCATCATATGTTTTCAAAAAAGCATTTACTGTTTTGTATATTATTTATGTAGTAAACACCCAATCCTTTTAGGTGTCTGTAATCAACAGAGAACTTGATATCTAGCCTATTACAGAAATAAAGAGCAATTTCCACTTCAGCTCTTGTCCTTTCCCACTTCTGGTACCTACTTAGTTTACAAAAGCTTTCATTTGCAAACGCTTTTATCTACTAAATGTCACACTAAGAGATGAAAAGCTATTTGACTGCCCAGAAAACACCTGAAGAAATTACCAGGAACCTCTCATTCAACCTCTCTGATATGGTGAACTTGAAAGGAAGATATGTTCCTTAGCCAAATCAGAAGATTTTCAATAATTCATAACATCTTCACCTAGGCCACAGTTATGGATCTTTATTTAACCCCTAAAGGAAGAAGTTGAAAAGCTTTATAGTCAGTACATCTTATGAAATACGAATCACACTCAAAAGTTAAGCTAAACTAAGTTGTAAATTACAACACAATTGGTAACAGCTAATCCTTACATCTTCACAGAAATAATAACACACTGTGTTCTTCACTACATGTATGAGCTAGTAGGATTGGCACACAAGCAAGGAAAACTAATGAATAGCGTTTTTGAGTTCATGTCCAACCAACACAGTTTGAAAATATTTAAATGTATAGGACTAGCAGCTCAATGGAATAATGTCTGTATGCCTGCTTGCAGTATTTTTTTGTTTTTAATACAAATCTCAGATAAGCTGATATGAGCAGTCAAATTATTGTGCCTACATATAATCAACAAGCCCTGTGTGAAAGCTCAGTCCTCCACAGTCATGAGGTAGAAATGTACAGCTTAATCTGGCAGGATTATATGAAAGACCATAGTTCTTATAAAGACAATTAAAAACTCCAAAACACTATATTCCAGTACAGTGCTCAAGGTGCCTTGATCTGAGTTCAACAGGATCAAGAAAATTACAGCTTCCAACTGTTGAGTTTCGCTTTCTCCTATATTTTTCCAGAACCCCCAAAAGTAAAAAGACAAGCCCATTACGTTTCCAGCAAATTCCACTCCCCACCGTCACTGTTCTGCATCCCATTTCCCCTTACTGCCATTCCCATCTCCTTAAGCTGCTGTTATCAGTTTGGCTGCCAGCTCTGGTTATGTCAGATGCCCTAGAAACCAGTGCATTCAAAAAGGATGAAAAAGAGTGATGTTGCAAGGCAGGGCAGTGAAAAGGAAGGGGCTGTGTTATGCTTATATTCTAGGAAACAGTATCCTGAGGGTAAATATTCAAAAATTGCCTCTTGAGCTGCAGTGACTCAGACCTCAAGTAAGACTTGTTTGGAAATGTGAGAGGATCACATTTTGTGTTTCAAGTCATGACTAGCTCTCAAGTAGAATCAGCACTGATAACCAGATAGGCAGTGATAGCTATCTTGCCTCTGCAGTGGAAAGCCACCAAATAAATTATAGCACTTTTGAGAAGATGTTCACTTTTCAGATTAAGAAGTTACTTGAGGCCTGAGTCTGATGTCTTGAACCTTTCAGGCAGAAGTGAGAATGAGTGAACACGCACAACAGCACTGTTTATAGGCTGGTCTCCGGGAGCCAGATTTTGTCAAACTGCAATCCAGCTTGCCTATCCAAGATTTGCACCTCTTCCGCGTAGCAGATCTGTACTAGTTTCAGTGGGACTGTGCTACTTACAGACTAAGCAGTATTACATTTTGCAGCAATGTGTAATTCAACATGACACATTCCAAGAAAATTTAGAAGCCCAGTTCTACTGAACTACACATGCCAAATTCTAAGGACTCGTCCTACACATCCTTCAGGAAGCTTATTTGCTTTCTAGCTGCATACCTAGTCACATGCATTTCTTCATATAGGAAGACAAAGCATACTGACAGAGATCCAAGAAAAATGGTCCCTATGCTAAGCACCCCTGCCATCAGGAGATATGGGCGTGTCATGCTCTGGCTGCTCCACAGCTGCACGGCTCCCAAAGAACAGCCACTGCCAGCATGAGCAGCGGCAGCTGCAAGGGCACTCCAAACTGATCCAAGGCTGAAACTCGCCTGCGATACAGAGAGGTAAAAGTGATGCTGCCATTTTCTCATGGCTCCTCACCACCTTCAGGGGCTCTCAGCCCTGGAGAGGCTTGCACTCATGGCAAGCAGCAGCCAGCCTTCCTCTCTCTGCCTTGGTTTGCACAAGTAACTGGGGTACACTTTGCATGAACAGGATTCACCGCTGTGCATGGGCAACTTCTCAACTGCTTCTTTATTTTGCTGCCTGGTTCAAACTGGCAGACTCAACCTTCATTTGTCATTTCCATGCTTCTTCCTTGTTTTATTCCTCTTGCATCTTCTCCCATGAAAGAATTTACAATTTTCCACATCAGGGTTATTTATAGCTCTTAAGAAAGCCAATTGAGGATTAAGTACCCTTCCTGTCAAATGTTATACAACTTTTCACATTAAAAGGCAGCATCAGTGCAAAGGAATTTATTTTTTCAGATTATCAACACTTCAAAATAATGTCTTCATCACTAAATTCCACACACAAGCTTTCCTAATCTCTTTAATAACTTGCTACAGGTAATAGTTCTCCTCTGGGTGAAATTGGGAGAGATTTTTTTCCTCATCTTACATGCACTGTTCTTAAGCAACTTCTTAGGCATGGTCGCCATGTCAGTGCTGATAGTACCAAAATATTTTGACTGTATAGAGTCTGCTGTCACTACGGCTATTGATGGAACAGAACAGTGGCCAAGCTGGAACATGGAAAATATAAATTCTCTGGGGGGTATAAGGGTTAAAAAAAAAAAAAAAAAAAAAAAAAAAAAAAAAATCTCTCACTTGTGGTCTTGGTGAAAGCATGCATGAATAGGTCAGCATTCTGACATCATCTTCCTCACCGACCTCAGCTGAATATCGTGCCGGATATACCTCACAGTACCAGAGGGTAATACATCGAGCTCTTTGCCCCAAACCAAGTCCTGTTTCACTACCAGGATATATGTTCCTAAAATCAGAGCACATTTATGCTAATCTCATTTACCACCACAGTAATTTCCATGCACTGACAGACCTGAAGCAACCAACGCCCCCCACGGCAGCAGCAGTTACGCAGGCAGAGTTGCCAGTTTGCCAACATAATTAATTCCTCACAGGAATATGAAATTAAATTTCAGCCTGCAGTACAGATTTGCCAGCACTGTTCCACTGTTACCATCACATCAAAGCTTTTGCAGTTTAGACATATTGTTAGAAGCCTTTGTAGCTCCAGAGTCAACAAGCAATCCTTAGAAACAGGTGTCAGTAGTTACACTCAAGCCTCATAGAAACTCTACACTTAAAAGAATCACCTTCTCCTATAGGTACAAGTACATGCAGCTTGTTCAATGTTTCTTTGTAAATGCCATGTCAGGAAACCTAATATGCTGATCCTTGTAATATAAATAGGCAAAATGATCCATCTAACAGCTAAGAAGTCTTAAGGAAGGTTGACAAAAACTTCTAATTTTGATGACCTCCCACTGAAGGGAAGGCCTTGCCTAAGGCTAGGGGCTACCTTCTGATACATTCGCTGCATGTTGACAGACACCCTCACAAATATTTCTGTTGCAAGGCTACATTAAAGCATTTTGGTTTGAGTTTGTCTCATGTCAAAAGTCTACTCTTTATAAAAGTAATAAATAAATGCAGAATATCTTTTTTGCTAGTAACATATGTTCCTGCCTTCTCTTTCTTTTCCTCCACCTGAAAGGAAGGCTCTGATTTTTTTTTTTTTCTTGTTGTCTCATTTACATAATTTTTGCAAATTGCAAAAATGAGAAAATGCATTGTCACAGAGCAGAAACCTTTTACTTGATGGTGGATAACCTGTTCCAGCCTCATGCCTTGGGGCATGGTGGGAGGTGCAGAGAAAGAAGAAATAAAAGGATGAGGATTGAAAAGTAGCCTGTACCAGTAACACCAGCAGTTTAGGAATATGCACAACTACACAGTTTGATAAAACAATTTTTACATTCAATTATGTCTTTGGAATCCTGAAGAATCCCTGATAGCATGAGGAAATAAGCTGAAGAAAAAAAAATATTCACAAAAAACATAATTGTCAACTGAAAGGTCTACGCATGATAAAGACACATGCAAAGTAGGCAAAGACTCACTTTCTTAGAGCATTTAAAGAGTTATTCTGATAGAAACAATCACGAGGTTATGACTGGGAGAGAATTTTCCAACACATTTACAAATGTTCATTAACTCTCACAATCAGCACATCATTCAAGTGGTTTTTTTTCCCCTTTCTTTTAATTGAAGCATTTAAGTCTCAACCCCTCTGACAACCCTCTGTACTAATCATTACATTACCCAAGTTTTAATCACTGAAAAATAAATATAATTACTAACCTTCTGTGACTGATCTTTTATGTTTTTCCCCTTGAGGAATGACTGGTTGCAAATACATGTTCTA
>VXAV01000227.1:10096-21761 GCA_013399715.1 Alectura lathami
AAAAAAAAAAAATTCCTAAGAGACAGCAAGACTTTATTCTTTACTTAATGCTCACAAGCTTTACAAAGGTTTGGTGATAGAAAATAGACTAGAAGTACACATCCCTCGGACAAGTTAGAGTAATCTCATTTTTTCAGGATTATTAGAAAAGAGGGAAAAGTGATGATTCTACTCACTTGCTACATAAAGGCATGTTTTTTTTTTGCATTCCCTGCAGGTGGAAAGGAACTTCAGAATTTTGAAAATTTCAAATACAACGATGAAACTTTAATGGTTGAAAGAACATTTAAGATTTTGTCACTCTGCCTTTTTTGTTTGTTTAAACAGAAAGATTTATCTAAACTGAAAAACTGTTAAGTGCTAGTTAACTAAGGTAGTTATTCCACTCGCATAAAGTAATGCAAATACTCCTTCGATAAGTGCAATTTGGAATATAAAGTTATTCATTTACAAATTTACTGGCTAATTTGTGGCTAAATGGTGAACTAATTAAGTAAAGCTTCTATTCTCTTTCAAAGAACAGCAGTTTCAAGTCAGAATGATAAAGTAATCTGGAATGGGAGCTAATTAGGTTCAGCATCTTAATCATGCTTGTTGCTTCAGAAGGAAGAAAAATCTAGCTGTGTTTTTCATTGTTGATTGGTGTGTGTGTGGCAGAATACAGGTAGGAGAGCTATAAGCCATGTAGAAGTAAACGTCTGCTGTAACATATTTAAACCTTTTTATAATACAGTAGCTCTAAAATTGTACAGGAAAACATACCCAGGTACTGCTTGTCAAACCCATTGCCCGACCCAAATACTGAGCAGAAGCAAGCTATACTCCATGTGGTGGTTTCTGTATTTAAGCATCATCTCTATGCAGGAGACATGGCTAGAGCTGGCACTGACTTTTTGCACTGGTCACTCATGACAAGCAGCTCTGTGGCTGCTGCAGCACACACCTGGAGCAGCATCATCTGAGGAAGGCTCAGGAGTTCTTGCTGCTGGCTGGTGCGGTTAACCGGTTCTCTAGCTATTGTCAACTTAGGCTTAAGTGATCTACTTCTCTGCTCTATGACTGACTCAACAAACACTGATTGTGATGTCCTGAGATGCATCTCAGCTCGCAGACAAAAACTTCCACTGAAAGCCATGTCACTGTTGTGCTTGTGAAGTGACACATCAACAGAAGAAATGCTCATTATCAATAAAATGCTGCATTTCCTTGAGAAACGTCATGTCTGCTACATGTCAATCTCACAACTGAGCTTACTTCCAAGATGATTGGTAGAGGCTGCCCAAATGGATTAAAAACAGCAACACTGCTTTATTGGCCCCAAACCTGGAACCAGCAGTCCAGTCTGAACACTGTTTTTTGAGTTCAAGAGCCCCCAGAATAAGCCCTGGACTTACAGCAGAGATAACCCTTGTCCCTAGAAGCAGACACACTCATTTCCTTGAAAATCGTGAAATTAAGTGACAGAAGTTTTTCCAGGGAGGACAAAGGTACAGAAGCAACAGCAGCCCAGTCACCTCATTACACAAGGATTAGTGATTATACAGTATCGAGCAGTGCTTATGCTAATCAGAGGTATATCACTGTATGAGGCAACTATGCAGCAACATACCACAACTCCTCTCAACCTCTCACAGACCTGTTAACATGGAGAGGGGGAAATGTTTTCAACTGGTCCCTTTCCAAATAAAATCTGATAACACATAGAGAATAGCTGATACAGAGGCTTACGTCAGGCTTCTTAAAGAGAGCTTGAAAAGGTGTTCAGGCCAAATCTACTCCAGTTATTTCAGCGAGACACGGAGAGAGAAAGATGATTATAATATTATGAAAAAAAAAAAAAAAATCACACTCTACCTATACTAATTTCAATTTTTAAAGAAATTTTTGATTGAGGACAGTCTCATTTTCATGCTTCAGTTGGGCAGGCATCACCCCTCTCCAGGCTGAAAAACAGGGTTAAAGCCCACACCTTTACTGGGTTTTCACAAGGATCAAAAATTTCTTGAAGTAGATGATTCCAACAATCTGGACCATTAATCTCCTGAATCAAGCTTTCTACAGTAGGGTACATTGACAGACATTTGAAAAGAAAAAAACATAGCTATTAATGCTTGATTATCCTCTTAATCTAAACTATATTTGCTTAGGAAATAAGGCTTAGATCCAAAACTTGGTTCTACTGCTTTTCAGAAATTTAGAATAATTTTCCTCATATATATCTTAAAGAAGAAATATTAAAATATTTGTCAATATTAAGTCAGAGCATCAAGAAACCGGCAAGATTTTTCTTCTATCATATTTGAACAGAGCTGCAGTTCAAGACATATTTAAACAAAAGATCTTTTTAATGGGTTGTTGCTCTCTGTAAAAATCTATTTTAGTTCAGTAGCCCTGATTAAGTCCCAATTTATAAGACTGGAAAGAATCCAAAACAGGAAATCGGTATAATTCCTTAACAACAGATTTATTTTTTTTTTTTTTTAAGAGAGAGAAAGAGCAGTTCTGAAGTACATTACAAAGACTTCTAATGAAAATCAATGGTGTTTTAAAATCGAAGGTTTAGAGTGCAATCAAATTCTAAACGCCAAAAACAGCAATGTGTGCTTCAAACTTGGATTTTTTTTTTTGTGTGCCCAAATTGGCCTGGTCCACTCATCACCTTAAGGCAAAGTCACTTTTTGAACTGCTACTGAGTGGTCCAGGCTAATGAAGAATCCCCTTATACCAGGATGAAGAGCGCCTGGTGACATATTCTGACAGATTATTCACCCTCAATTTGAAGATCTATTTTCTTTGCATTTGCCCTCACACACCCTCTCCCTGAGAGCACCTTCTTCTCAGCCAGCAAACTGGCTTTCAGGGTGCCACTGGTCTCCCTTCCTCTACAGCTGCTGCCCAGCACCATGCCTATCAGCAGGCCACAGCCAGTACCACAACTCCAGTCACAGAGCTGGCTAGGGAATACTTTAAATGGACACAGGTCTGCTGCAGCTATAATCATAAATATTAGTAAGGGTCAGGAAGGGGGCAGGAGGGTTATTTCCTAGAGCTGAACACTGACTCTGCAGTGACCTATTTTCTACAGCTTAGCGATCACTTATTTGATACATCTCAATGTTGACACTGCAAAGACTTGCTTTAACCGTATGTGACAAAGGTCCAAGTAAAATAAGCAGTCCTGTTTCAGTTACATGGTGAGCCACTTAGAAAAAGAGTGCGTTTGTAAATGCTCTTTTCAGCCACAAGAACAGTCCCCACTTCCCCCCATGCAGTTTCATGGCACCCTAAGAGAAGAGCCGAGGTCTCTATCACGCTGTCCCTTCAAAGAGGCAGAGTAACCTGCATGGTGTAATCATAGAATCATGAAGGTTAGAAAAGACCTCTTAGATCATCTAGTCCAACCGTCAGCCTAATACCACTATGCCAACTAAATCATGTCCTTAAGGGCCACATCTGCACGTTTCTTGAACGCCTCCAGGGACAGTGACTCCACCACTTCCTGGGCAGCCTGTTCCAATGCCTGACCACTCTCTCAGAGAAGAAATGTTTCCTAACAGCCAACCTGAACCTCCCCTGGTGCAGCTTGAGGCCACTACCTCTCATCCTGTCACTAGTTACCTGGGAGAAGAGGCCAACCCCCCACCTCAGTACAGCCTCCTTTCAGGTAGCTGTAGAGAGCAATAAAGTCTCTTCTGAGCCTCCTCTTCTCCAGACTGAATGGCTCAGTTCAGTACCCCCAGCCGCTCCCCATAAGCCTTGTGCTCCAGGCCCTTCACCAGCTTTGCTGCACTTCCTTGGGCACGCTCCAGGGCCTCGATGTCCTTCTTGTAGTGAGGGGTCCAAACCTGAACACAGCACTCAAGGTACAGCATCATCAGTGCAGAGTACAGGGGAACGATCACCTCCCTAGTCCTCCTGGCTGCGCTATTTCTGATACAAGCCAGGATGCCATTGACCTTCTTGGCCACCTGGGCACACTGCTGGCTCATGGTTAGCTAGCTGCCAAATAACACCCCCAGGTCCTTTTCCTCCACACTGCTTTCCAGCCACTCTGCCCCAAGCCTGTAGCATTGCATGCGGTTGTTGTGACAAAAGTGCAGGACCCAACACTTGGTTTTCTTGAACTGCATGCAACTGATCTCAGCCCATCGATCCAGCCTGTCCAGATCCCTCTGTAGAGCCTTCCTTCCCTCAAGCAGATCAACACTTCCTCCCAGCTTGGTGTCATCTGCAAACTTACTGAGGGTGCACTCAATCCCCTCCACCCAGATAATCAATAATGATGCTAAACAGGACCAGCCGCAGTACTGACCCCTGGGAAACACCACTCATGACCAGTCAGCAGCTGGATTCGACTCCATTCACCACCACTCCCTGGACCCGGCCATCCAGCCAGTTTTTTACCCAGCAAGGAGTACACCTGTCCAAGCCATGGGCTGCCAGCTTCTCCAGGAGAACGCTGTGAGAGACAGAGTCAAAGGCTTTACTGAAGTCTAGGTAGACTCCTAGCAGAATCAGCCTTCCCTGTACCTCCTCTCCTTGTCTGTTGGCCAGGAGAAAAGAAAAAAAAAAAAAAAAAAAAAAGCCAAAACCACCATCACCAAACATTTTTCCATGAACACTGATCACAGAAGTGCTGCCCAACAAAACTTTACTAGGGAGAGATGGTAAACACGCTACATCAACACAGTCAAAGCTAACATAGCCATGCAACATATACAAACAACATAGATGCTTTTATGCATTCACTGTACTGAAAATGTGTATGCTTGCCTACCGTGGACAAACATCTTAACTTCAAAACATGAGTTTCCATAATTTTGAATGAATGAATACTGAAATGAACAAAAACGAAGAATATATTGAAAATTAACTTTCAGGAATCACCTTTATGTCAGCATTTTTTATGCAAAATACTGTATTTGGCATCTTTTAGAGGTTCCTTCACAGAATTACAAATTAAAGAGATCACAAACTGTATGTTAGCTTAGGAAAACTAATTCCCTCCTGTACTGCAGGAAATCAGTAACATTAGTGGGAACAACCTGCAAAATAAGTGATTTTTGATCTCCATCAAATCAATCATGTGCAGAAACTGTTAACATTTTTGATTTTTGCATCACAGATCGAGTTCATGTGAACAGGTTCTTCTGTGTATAAAATAGTGATTCCCTTTCACTCTGAACTGCTTAATGAGTAAAAATACGTTATTTTATACCGTGTGCATACCCACTACTAATTGAAATAAGTGAAATTTACGTCAGTTCATTCATCCTTTTCATCTGCACACACTGAAATTACTCGTCTCACCTACAAATAGAAAAAGAGCAGCAAATAAAAAAATTCTGGTCTTAGTCTGCTGAAGAGTAGCCCATCAAACACAGCTATAAGGAGAAGTTTCCAAAAAGGTAGCGGGCTGCTCTGGAAAACATGGACAATCTCTGAAAATTTACAACACCATTATCAAGAAAAATTCTCAGTTGACAGCTCTGAATGACAAGTTTATCAATCAATTGCTTTAAATTCTATAGACAGCAGCAATGTGAATTAAAAATTAGTATTTGTTAAGGAAAATATTTTGCACAGCATCAAGCAGCACCCCAAAAATTTAGTCATTTGTCATAGAATTCTGTAAATAACCTAAATTTTAATATGTTGTAATCCATCAAAGAATGGTCCCCCTACACATTTCCAGTTCTTCATATTTGTAACTGGAGATGTATCAATCCTTTTCACTCACTGCAACAGAAGGCCTTCACTAAGAACCGTGAGTTCTTCCAAACACACTAAACAACTAGATACTAACCTACAAACACCTTGCAGCCAAAGCACGCCAACACCAAAGAGTATACCACCTGAAATTTCACTTTCTCAAAACAGCCATTTGTACACCCATAAAACATGGGCAATAAGGGCTTATGGAAGAGGTGACAAATTCTGAAGCACTTATAATTGACCTCCTCCACATAGATCCTTATGCCAAGCTCAAATAATGAAAACAACTGCCAGGAAAGACAGAGGCACCAGAGAGCTGGAGAATGCATTCCACCTGTAATGCAAGGGCTTGCAATAGCACTGATTCTCCACTAGAAGTGAAACAGAGGAAATAAAGTGAAAACAACACAGTTAATGGACTCCTAGTTAGGGGTCAAGTATTTTATCCCTAGTTCTTCTCAGATCACCTCACTCCCCCACCCCACCACCTTCCCCAGGTGTAAGTGATTAGCAGGACAAGATATTTTTCATTATGGTGAATCAGGTTTCCATTTGATATTTTTTCCACCTGTAATCTCCCAGCTGTAGACATAATAAAACCAGGTTCAATGGGGCAAGGAGGATTTTGTTCTTAGCTTAAACCCAGTCAACCCAACAACAGACTCGTATGTATCCTACTATAAAGGAAAGGCAGAAGTACTATCAACTGTAAACAGCACAGAAAGTGCTGCATATGAAAGTTGAATCCTTTTTTTTTTTTTTTTCCTCGATACCTCTTAAATAGTGTTGTACAACTGTGACGGAAATGTGTAGTTTCTCACCATTTAATTTACAAACTCTGTCTTGCTATACTGTTGCTACCAATTAACAAGCCTGTGTGAGGTAACAAGGAAACAATATGAAGATAATTACATACTGTTGCACATGGTGAAACTAACTGAAACCCAAAGCTGCTTGGAATTGTCTTAAAATACATTTTTCCTCAGAGTAGGAAAAAAAGCATTTTTCTTAGACACAGTTTGAGGCAGAGTGGTTAGTACCTCCTTGTTTTATTTCAAAATGAAACCCTAAATACAAATTATCCTTTAACACAAATCCATCACTGCAGCATGGATTGAGCAGCCCACAATGCTGTTGCTGCAGAAATGGCTACAGGAGACAGGCTCTCCATCAGCTCTCCTCTAGGCAGCTCTCAGTGCCTAAACTGCTAGGAGCAAGCAGCAGTGATGGCCCTCTCTGTTGATATCATTCTTCATAAAGGGGCTGAAGAGCGACACAAGTTATGACAACAGTTGTCTCGTGGTCATGCTGCTGGAACTCCCAGAGGAAAGCTCTAGGATTTTAGGGACAATTTACAAACCCAGTTACTCTTTATATTTTTATTTCTGGCAATGGTCATGCAAAATAATTTCATTATTTAATAAAGGAGTGTGCAAAAATTGTGACTGCACTAAACACATCACAGCCAGCTAGCCAAAAGAATTCATCTACTATATTTAGCACTGGTACAGCCTTACCTTCAATATTGCGTGCAGTTCTGGTCTCCACAATATAAAAATGATGTTAAGATCCCTGAAAGCATCCAGAGGAGGACAACAAAGCTGGTGACAGGGCTGGAAGGCATGTCCTGTGAGGAGAGGCTGAGGACACTTGGGTTATCCAGTATGGAGACAAGAAGGCCAAAAGGCGACCTTACAGCTCTCCGCAGCTTCCTGAGGAGGGGAAGCAGAGGGAGGTGCCAGGCTCAGCTCTTGGTCACTGATGGCAGGGTGGGAAGAGCACAAAGCTGCACCAACAGATGGTCAGACTGGGCATTAGGAAACATTTCTTTACTGTGAGGGTGGTCAGACAATGGAACAGGCTCCCTAGAGAGGCAGCTGATGCCCCATAACCGTCAGTGTTCCAGAGGGCATTCAAGAGACAATGCCCTCAGTAACAGGCTTTAACTTTTGGTGAGCCCTGAAGTGGTCAGGCAGCTGGACTAGATGATCTTTGTAGGTCCCTTCCGACTGAGCTGTTCCAAATATTGTGCTGGCCTTACACTGTGGTTTAACCTGGCAGACAGCTAAGCACCACACAGCCGTTCATTCACTCCGCCTAAGTGGGATGAGGGAGAGAACTGGAAACAAAGCAGAACCCGTGGGTAGAGATAAAACCTATTTACTGAGACAGGAAAGGAAAACAGAAGTGTGGTGATAACTATATAGATCCATATCCACAATGCAACTGCTTGGCACCGACCGACACCAGCTAACACCACAGCTGCCCACCTACTGATGCCCCGCCGGCACCGCAAGGTCTCCCCGCCCACCCACGATGCCCACCAACACCGGAGCAGCAGCCGGCCCCGGGCCAACTCCCCACAGTTAGAGCCCTCTGCACAGTGTCACTGGTGCGGAATCACCCCCTGCCTAATTCCAGCCAGCTGCCCTAGCCCCACCCCACTCCCTGCTGCCGCACCAGGAAAAATCCTGACCCTGAACATCATCTGGCAGATTTTTACCCACTTAAGCCGAAAAGACAGTGAGGTCTACAGCATAGAGCTTCTTCCTGCTCATACTGCAGGCAGCTGGGGACTGCAGTGGGTTGTCACTCTGGACCATATCTGAGGATCCCTTAACTCTTCTGAACAGTGAATCTCTGCATTAACAGATCTTATTTGAAGTGTTTGGTTGTTTTGGGTTTGTTTGTCTTCTTCCTTACTATAGGAAGAAAGTAAGTATTTAAGATAGCAAGAGAAATATAGGAATTATGTATTTTTTTTTTTTTTTATCTCTGTACTAAGAACTCCATCATCTTATTAACAAAAATAAATTGAACTTATGCATACAAAAGCACTGTGTTTTTATATAAGACAGCCCTTTATTTTCCTCTATTAAAAAAAAAAGAAAAAATACACACACCTAAAACTCTGGAGTTTACGTATAATATGGTCTTAATCTTGAAGCAAAATACTTTCAGTGTTGCACATCTGCCTTCAAAACAGATACATGTAGACAAGTGCAATCTGCTTGCTTCTAATGACAGATCAACTTTGTTTGTTGGTTTTTATGGGCTTCGGCATATAAAACTAACATTTATGAAAATTATTCTCTAATCTGTAGTATAATTCTTGAAAGTTTAAGTTGAGAGTATACGGTTTTAGTGCATTTACAGACAGAGCTGGAAATGAACAAGCAACTTAGTCAGAAGCACAGACTGGGTCTTGGATTTGAGAATGTATTGAACAAACCTGGTGGTTTCAAAAAAAGTAAAAAAAAAAAAAAAAAAAATCCCCCTCCTCCTTCCTCTTCCCTCTCTCTCCATCTCTCCTTCCATCCCTCCCAAGAGAGCTTTTTCAATATATTCTCCTTTCATTTCAGCAGTTCTTGGAAGCGGAGGCAAGCGGTCACCCGTTTTGCTCTCTATTTCTTTCCCCTGGGATGTGCTACCTCCTGTCCTCATCTCAAGTACAGATGAAACATGCCAATCACTACTGTAATAGTCCTTCTCAAAAAATGTAGTGTCTGCACGTATGTCTTTTCTAGAGACCATCTCCCAGAACTAGGGAACAAAAGAAGAGGATGGTATGCTCCTAGGACATTTTTCCCTAAAAAATTCTCCACTAGTAGAATGATACAGAGCTGTCATGTATATTTGTATTTTCTCAAAAATGTAACCTACTCTAGGCTTGAGCAAATAGCAAAACTTCTAGGAAATTCAGCTTCATTGAACTAAGACATTTGGTAATAGTTTGGAATTTTTTTTTTTTTCTTGCATATCTCCTTACTAGCAGTATCGTTCTTGCTCAGCCGATAGGCTACCAAGTTAAGAGGAAATCTCTCACAAATGCTGAACCTGCCAGTCCTACAGCTGTGCATCTTCTCCACAGCTACATTTCACAGAGAAAATGCTTTGTTTTACCATTTAGTTTCTAGTACAGTGGCAACAGGGAAGTGTTAATTATATATTCATTTTCCAGCTGTGAAATTTAAGCTCTTCTATTCTTTCACAGAAAAATACTCTTTCCCAGGTAGAGAAAACACTTCTTTTAACTGTTATACAAACTGATATTACTAGAACAAATGGCTCAGCAATGGCTTTAAAAAGAACAAAAGCAAAGTCCCCTAGTCATTGTGCAGCTTCTTCTGGGCTCTGAAAAGTTTCAGTCAGCTCAAAAACAGTAATTACTGAAGGATTTCTGAAACTAGGCTTTGCTGAAAGGTGTGACTGTTTCACTAACTACGCCTTCTCTCTCCACTGCTTACAGTATCACCATGCCTGTCACCATGTATCTATCAAACAGATGAAAAAACGCTAAGCCACAGATCAGCTTTTGTCATATCTGTGCAGTAGCTGGCAGTTCAGAAATACTAATTTCTAATTTGGGTACAAAACTCACAGCAGCATATTCCACATACAACAAAAGACCTGATGATAACTATCTAGGTAATAGAAACAACTTAAGAATGGCAGGTATTGTTGACGCTTGACAAAAGACCAGGAATTTTGCTTAGTGCATAGCATGGTAAAGCAGACAACAGTGAGAAGCCAATTACATTGAAATATTAATTTTCAAGACTATTCTCTTTAGTACTACTTAAAAGGTCTGCTCCTGTAAGTCCTTCTCACGCCAGTAACTCCAATGACTTATTTTTAATTTTTTTTAAGTTTCAGTTAATAAAATCAATTCCTTAAACTAGGAAATGTAATAGGTTACAGATTCTTTCATGAGGTATAGCTAAAGAGCTAGACTGATACTTCTGAGCAGTGAATCTTACTGTAGCAGTGCATCTTACTGTAAGAGAAAATTAGCCACCAAGGTCAAGATGAGAGTTAGAGAAAATTAGGTTAATTGCCATTTCCATTGTTAAGACAATTTAAGGATTGTGCAATCTTGTGAGAAGTCCCTGAACCATATTTCTGCAACAGTCTCTGTAAGTCATTGTTTTCAGTCAAATTTGACATTAAGAAGACAGCTGAAGAGTAAACGGAAGCCCTGATCTGATGGCAACTTTCACATGAGGTGAACCATGAATATTCTTGCGTGCACAGGTTTGAAGTATCAGACTGTTACAAAATGAGCCTAAGGGCTTCAAAATAGCTTACAAATATCAATAAGTTTTGAACACAAGCCGATTTTCTCAGAGTCCTCTCGCAACTAAGTTCTAAATGCACAAAAAAAAAGTATTTAACAAGTGCCCCTTTAACTAATACTGAAAACTGCCACACTTCTGACAACCAGCACATACAGGATTTATTACATTGACTAACATTTTCCATAAGCAATTGCTTCTGTGTGCTTTCTTTTCTTATTCTAGAGCAGCACTTCTGTTAGCTAGGGCTACTTTAACATCACTTAGTAGACACTGACAGTGAAATCATATTTTCTTCAGTTAGAAATCATCTTCCTGTGCAAAGTGATGTCATTTTTGATGACCACTTATAAACTACATTAAAGGTGTTTTATTGGCAGATACATTCAAATGTGTCCTGTTGTCAAACTCAAACTGAAAACATATTGGCAACACAAGTGCAGTGGCTATTTTGCAATTTATCACATCCATAATATGAACTGGTTCGTAAGAATTAGTCACTAAGCACATCTTCATCTGACATTAGCTGTCTGTCAGTCATCTCATCATCTCCACTGGTGAGAATATTCCATTATCTCCAAAAATATTTTAAAACAATCTCTTGATTATTCAACAGGAAGAGTCCTTGTATGTGAAAGATAAAGAATAAATCCTTTTCTTTCTCCAAATGGTTTCAGAGTATGCCTACACAATCCCTCTTATGCCACTTCGGGCAATTTATTCAATTCTTATTTTTGCTGCTATGTTGATAAAATCAATGCTAAATAGGACATACAAATAAAATAATGGCCATTGAGCTGAATCATGTGTCGTTACATATAGATGTTAGGGACCACCAAGAAGAGTTTATTGCACAGAAGCTAACAAAAACAAAC
>VXAV01000227.1:31396-46521 GCA_013399715.1 Alectura lathami
GGGATTGCCTTGACCCAAGTGCAGCACCTTGTACTTGGCCTAGTTGAACCTCATAAGGTTCTCACTTTTCCAGTAACCCATATTGATATGCTGTATGTTCAGCATCTCAGTACATGGGACACCATGCCACCTTAAGAATCAAAGCCCCTCTGAAGCATGGTTCCACAACCAACAGGACTCCATGAAATAAGACAGAAACATGGAATAGAACGAGAGCTATACTGCTCCACATAGCATGCGTCATTCTTCAAAATGTGTTTGAATGGAAAGGCATGGCTATCACACCATTTTTAAATAGCTGAATTCTGTAGAGTTAAGACCTTGATAAATTACATTTCAGTAATTGTTTCAAAACAGACAAATGGAAGAATTAGAATAAGAGGATTCTTAGCATTTGTTGCTTATTTTGGACAGTAAAAGATAATTGCTTTTTTTTATTTATTTTTTTTTTAATACCAACTATCTTTCAGGCAATTTACAAACATTTTGACTGTTTTAAAATGAAATGACCTAAAATTTGCCAGATTTCCAGCGTTAGAAAAAAGAAAGATTATGTGCAAAATGGTTTGAGAGATTATTAAAGCTCTCAACATTCATAGCATTAAAAAAAGGCTCAACAGAGCTCAATGTTTTGCAACATGGAATTAAAGAACAAATGGAAGACTTCTGGTATCGTGCAGCAACAGAGAAACTACTACAGCTTCCCACCTCCACAGGCACATCGGATATTCAGACCTTCATAACGCCGCTCAGCAAAAGACATAGTCTACAAGAAAGACAGAACACTGACAAAGAAAAACTAGAGTTCTACACAAATGGCAAAACCAGTCCAACCCCCACAGCCACCTGGCATACCCAAACTCAGCAGCCAAGAGCTCAGCAGATGAGTAAGAGCTCCAGACACAGAAACCAGAATGCATTATCAAGGCAATATCTATGGCACATATGGCTGCTACTCAGACTTCACCAATAATTCCCAGGAGCATACAAAACAACGACAATAATGCATGGAAGAATCAAAAGCAAGAGTAAGATATAAATATGCCAATGTATATGTCCACAAACATGCAAATGTCACAAGCACAAAGGGTTTATACATTCCAAATAAGGCATTTGAAGTAGTATTTGACACACAATCCTGCTCCAACTAAAAATGCTAAAGCTGCTCTTGTCTGATCAAAGCAAGCCCAGGAATTATACTCTTGTTTTTGTAAAAGTATTCTTCAAAAATCCTAAGTTATTTTATGATTATCAACTTTTTAGTCGATCTAGGTTTAAATGCTATGCCTCTAACAAATTTGAATAAATGAAAAGCACATCAGGACGTAAAACTGTTCACAAAGCAACACAGTACCCCTCATTATTTGTACTAGTTCCCTAGTTATTAGCATAAATATTTGTTATCAAATTCATTTATCAAACATATTTGTATACTTATTTCAGTATTTACAACAAAGAAATAGATCAACAGTTCAGTGCCATCCTCAAATGTCACCAGTAGGTTGGCCAGGCTCCTAGAAAAGCTTTTACCTAAGTAAGTTAAAAATAAATAAACCAAGAAACAGCAGTACATACACCAACCCTGAGTTTTTACATTTTGTTTCCATGGTATGACTTTAAATATGATCTCATTTATTAATATTCCTACAGATTTGCCACAGCGCTCTCGCCATTCACTTTATTCTTTTAAAGTTAGTCTAACTCTGGAACGTGAGTCCTCCTGGTATAGGAACATGTGGCTACTTTCAGAATCCTGTCAGAGCAATAAATAATTATCCTGATGTAGTAGCTTCCATCTACCTTGCAGGAAATGTTTTTTTTGTTGTTGTTTGTTTTTTTTTTTTTTAAAGAATTTAAATAAATCAGTGGCAAGAAAATGAGAATACATGAAAGAACAAGTAATGAAAGCAAGAAAAACAAAGCTGCAGCTTCACATGGTTGACTACATAATTCATTCACTCTGCAACCTCTACATCTTCATGTAAATGTATTACGGGATGGACTATCCCACGGTACTTTTTGGACAACCGAGTTTCTTCAGCATCACTAGGACAAATCTTGGATGGAATCACATAAAAACATTGCTTTCTTACTAAAGAGTCTTTCAAGTCCCTGAAGCTAGAAGAGCAGATGACCAGACTCAGGCTAGTAAATGATCAGTTTACTGCTGCTGAAAATATATTTAATGCTTCTGGGGAATTAACTGGAATTGAATTTTCAAGTTAATTTCCTTATATCAAAGCAACTCATAATTTATGTAAACAGATTTTTTTTCTTTATGGTCCTTATTTACTTCATTACATTCTGCTCATTCAGACTGATCTATGATGCAAAACAGTGCTCTATGTGCAGACAAGACTTACACAGACATTCCAGTCTAATCCTACCACTGTTAGAGTGTCCAGACAACCTCTCATATTTCTTCTCTATGCCCACATGTACATCCACAACATTTAGCAGTGTTTGGGGAACAGTGCATCCAACTACCACACCTTTTACTTCAGACCCTGCATGACAGACAGGAATGTGTAATTCATCACTCTATGGCTGGAAAGTTTTACCAGCTTCTTAAGGAAAAGGCAGAGCAACAGCACTGTCATGACTCCTGCACAGAGCTACGAAACTACTGCAGTGTGAACTAACAACTACAGCTTATTGCAGCAGAAGAAAGCATCTCCACATGTGCTGAAATATTTAAACAAGAAACTTGACGATAACCCAGGTTAAAGAATAACCAACACAACAGAAACTACCCAGAGCCCAAAAGTGAGAAGTGACAGAGGCAAGGATACTTCCCCCACAACAGCTGGTTTTACAGAGCACCATGGAGGCAGATACAAGACAAACCACTTAATTTTTTTGTTGTTATAAATTCACCTAATCTATGGCAAGAGAAGGGGCAGAGTGATAAATTAATTGCTGCACACTGAAGTAAAACACAGGTGAATGTGAAACACATTTGACATTTATCTCCAGCTTCAGTTTTTAAAGAAGCATGTAATAACCTAAACAAATAGAGCAGAGTCAGGTAAACCCCACAAGCCATCTAAAACCTTTCAAAACATACAACGAGGATCTAAATTTAAAACAAAACCATAAACAACTTAGTTTAGTACTTGTAAGTACCTGCTACTTACTCCTGCCAGAAAACACAGACCACTAAGACCCCTTCCACACCTCACAGCTTGGCCAGGCCCACCACGTAGCACCACTCACGTGAGTGGCACTCCAGGACCCAAGGAACGAAGCATAACAAACATTTTGATGATCAATGGTAGTTTATTATTTGCTTCTGGATTGCTTTTCTAGTACTTAACTGCTCACAGATGGAGTATTTGTGGAGAACGCATGCTACGGCCCCACAAATATCCATCCTACAGGCTTCCCTAAGCCTAAGTGATCTCAGGAGTCATGTTCATCTGTAGATGTTGCTACGTCACTACAGTAATGCTGTGGCAAATCTTGCAGGTGAAGAAGGTGACGACTTCTCTCTGGATGGCAGTCACAAGGTGCTCTGGGTGCCCCTGTGCAGCCTGCAGGAGCTAGCAGTGACAACAGTCTGTGGGCCTTCAGGCCTTGATCATCCTTTACATAGGTCTTCAAAAATTTGTGTTTAGACCCCTTCATCCCTAGAGCCCCTTCCTGCAATATATACCCTCTGGTGCTTCCACACCCGTATGTTCCCAATTAGATCAACTTTAAGACTGCTGTTGAAGTCCTTTATATTCACGATAGGAGGGATTAGAATGCACTGACTAAATTAATTTACTCCTGTTTCTTCCAAATCCATGGCTTGGACAGGAGACTATGGGAGTGTATCCTTTGAAAAATAATACCCATTCTGGGTGAGCATGAAACAAATAGCTTTTTAGACATTTCTTCCCCCCCAATCCTTTTATACTTTCAGATGTCTGCTAAGTACAAGAGTAAATTTTCTGTTTTAATCCCGTCTGAGGCAACATCTTCTTGTACTTTAGAGTTTTTAAGGCTTGGTAATCTTTTTGCCCCCCAGACCTGATTTTCTATACAAGTTTGTCACCAATTACTTATGCCTCATAGAAATAAGTTAATCAGGAAGGGCTGATAGAATTTACCAACATTTTATTGTCAATTATTTCATTCCAGAAAGACATCAGGCAAGCACAGGAGAGCAGAGAATGCACTTCACAGTCCTCTACGTACAATGCTAGCTCCTGCTGCACTCACTGCTTGCAGCCTCCTTATTTCACTGCTTTTGTTTCTCCTCACACATTAGTGGAGCCAAGAGCCAAATTCAGGACAGTTCATTATACTGGAGGAAGCAGCAGCTTCACATTAAGTTTTATTACCATCTGCAAATTTACAGTGCCTAACCATGTAGGTATTTTGGTTAGCTTGGTTCTTCTCCAAGCATTCCTTGATATAATTCAGAATCAGCCTTCCAGCTGAACTGGTTCCTTGTGCAGCTAGCTGATGCATTTATTCATTAGTTTTAGTGAAGCCCTAGGCACAGTGACAGTATGAATAATATTACAAAGTAAAGCCAACATGCTCAAGAAATACCATAGTTTATCAAGGAAAATAAACAATTTTTTTTTTTTTTCCTGTCTTTAAGAATTGCATACTGTCTTGAGAGATAGGATAAGCAAGCTCATGATTTTTCCCTAAATGTATGTAGGTCTGGCCGTAATTCAGCTCATATATGTAGCACAGTCTATTCAAACACTCCTAAAAAATAAATTTAAAAAAAATGCATACACTTCTATGAATTTTGATTCAGAGAAATATCATACCTAAATTTTAGTTCTCAAGTTTATTCATTTTTGTGATCTCAGCTAATTTTAACCATAGCTCAAGGGGAAGAAGGGGTCACACAAAACCAGTCAAAACAAAACTGGAAGCAACATTGAAGTCACTAGTTCTACAAGCTTTGATTTAAGTACTACAACACATAAGCAGCAACAAGTGAGGGTTTTGGATTTTTTTGGTTTTGTTTTTAAATCAAGCTTAAGTGTCTCAAAATTTTTCAGCCAAACATCTTTTATGTAATGGGGTTCACCCTCCACGCTACACAAAATAAGCCTACCTTATCCCTTTTCTTCTCCCCTCCTCACATCATAAATGGCAGTTCACCAATATTTGTCAGCAACATTTTTGAAGTTTTATGCACATTCCAGGTGAGTTCAGGGGTAGGCTGAGAGGTGGAAAGGAGGGCTTACTAATGTACTATTATTTAGCATTAATCTCAAGGGACAAAAAAAAAAAAAAAAAAAAAAAAAAAAAAAAACAGCTGCCAATTTCATCTTTTCACTCATGATTCAATAATAGAAATTCAAAGAGACAATCCTTCACTATAACCTAAAACCATATAGAAAAGGTTTTGGACAGCTATGAATTAATCTTCTGGGTTTTTTTTATTTTTTGCAAAAAAAAAAAATAGTAAAGAACAGGGAAAACATTTTGTACACAGATCATAAAAAATAGCAACTAATTAAAAGGATTTCATAATTATGTTATGTTTCATATTCATTGTACAATTACTCTTATAATACCACAATATAATATTTGCTAAATGTGACTTTATTCATGATTGTGTAAGTTTCAATAAAAATACATGCCAAAACATCAGAGTGAATCTGAGCCTTGATGATACCCATATTGCAGCATTCCATACATTTATTACCAGAAGATTCTCCTGGACTAACAATTCATTGGCCAATAAGCAGTATTTTTTCTGAAGTTTACAATGGAAAAAACATTTAATCAGTGCACATACTAGCTGATGAAGCTAGTCATTGAATCAGCCATTACAAAGTTACTCTAGAAATATTGTTTTTAAGCTTCCAAACGTTATGACTGCCTCAGTATATAGACTACTTTTTCCCTGTGATGCATTTTTTTCTGATTTTTAAATATTTACAACATACACAGCAACATCCATAATCAAACTTGCATCTGAGATCATTAGGCACATCTCAGTTGCTCCGCTATTAGCTCTCTTTTTCACTTAAACAATGAAAGAACATTTACAAATGCTAAGAAATGTGAAGAGGGGAAAAAAAAAAAAAAAAAGGAAGAAGGAAAGAGACGAAACACTGAAGCTGAAAAAGCATGCCACTAAGAAAAAAACTAGTTAAACCACCAAGTTAGAGTAAAATTAAATACATCCTTCCACAGTAGATCAAAAGAGTTTATACCTTATTTAGCCTCACAATATCTTGTCTGAGCTAACTAAGCACTATTTGCTAATATTTAGTAATGACCTATTAGTCACTGCTAGCCCATACTGAAGATGCTTATGATAGATCTATATCTTCTGGGATTTTAATTTTGCTCATAACTTGATAGAGAAGCAGTTTGATCTGGTGGAAGGTTTCAGAAGCTGCAACAAGACAGTCACAGACAGGAACAGCCAGCTCGGAGAACAGTCCTGGAAAACCATAGACCCTCCCTCTGATCAGGTGAGATTGTACAGTTTGCTGCCACAACAGTTAAGCTCAACAAAAAGGATTCTCCCTGACTGGACACAGCTGGATAAAAAGTTATATACTCTCCTCCTTCTCAATTTTTGCTGCCTGGAAAGGGACTCTTTCCCAGGGAGTGCAGTGGTAGACAAGGAGTAATCCTTGTTTAATGGCTTTAAACTAAAAGAGAGGAGATTTAGATTAGATATTGGGGACCTTTTACTCAGAGGGTGGTGAGGCACTGGCACAGGCTGCCCATAAAAGCTGTGGATACCCCAAGGTTCTCAAGGCCAGGCTGGATGGGCCCTGGGCAGCCTGATCCAGTGGGTGGCAGCCAGCCCACGGCAGGGGGTTGGGACTGGGTGGGCTTTAAGGTCCCTTCCAGCCCAAGCCATTCAGTGATTCCATGATCCTTACTCCCTTCATTTACATTTTTAAGCAAAGTAAATATCTTTCTCCCTATTAAAACTTGATGCTTTCTTAATGTCAAAGTCCTCCAGTTTTCTCTGGGGAACGCCTAAGAGAAACAGACCTAGGGAGATGTCTATCAAAGCTCCAGCTGACCCAGAACTACATGGCCAACACAGTCACATTCCTTCATCTCCAAGTGTTTTCCATCCTACTTTCATCCTACATGCAGAAACAGTGAGCATACTCATAACAGTGTGCATCAGAACTACATTCAGAGACAGCTTCCACCATCAGCAAACACCTGGTATTCCCACTAGCAAGATTCTTCCACTTTTCAGTAGTATTTGTGGTAGAACAAGAAATGCAAGGGGAAGTCAGACACACAAGCCACAAAACTTCCAAAACCTGGCAGTAACTTAATACACCAGGTGGGTGATCCACAGACCAGGCAATCAGTTCAGAGAAAAGCTGACTTTAACCCATCCTCAAGAGAGTACAGACCAATGGGGCTTATCGGGCAAGGAAGACAATAGGCCCATTCTCTTCTGTTGAAACACATACTATTTTGTTTGCAACGAGATAAAGATGTAACAAATTTAGTTTACAATGAATATCTGCATCCTTCAACGGGACTTTATTTATTTATTTATTTATTTATTAAACTATGAGGACACCTTGAATAGTTACAGTGGAATACATCTCAACCAGTAGGCCCAGCACAAAGCCTGTGCTTCACATAAGCCTTCAAAATATTACTGAGCTGGGGTTCGCATGATCCATAGCCTTTCTGCTGAACATAAGAAAAGGGCATTTTTCACACCTACAGCAGAAATCCAAGCTCCTCACATCAGCAAAAAGCCCAACAAAACACAGAAATGCAGAGGCAGCCTCTGCTTGCTGACTTCAGCTAAGGCTCCTAACTGCATTGATGGACCATGTAATAGGCTTGCTGCTTTGATGAATATTCATCCTTACAGGCCTTTTCTTCACCTTCTCAAAAAGTTTCCAAAGTACTGTAAGAAGTTGCTTGCAGCACAGCTGTTATGCTTGGTAAAAAATTACTAGCTAGAACACTAACGCATGGTTTAATTTTTAAAGTAGGGAAAAATCTGTATCTCAGTGAAATATCATGTTCAGAAGATAAGCATAGAGCAAGGTTCAAAAAGAATCTTTTTCACATTAAAAATTGTAATACTTCAATTGCAATGTTTCTTTTTTTGAAAGGAAATGTTTCATTTAACATTAGTGAACCTCACATCTCAAAAGCTTGCCCCTACAATAATTTTCAGTTCCTTTTCAGCACCTGTAATATGCAAGTCTACTAAAATATAAAAGTTAATATCTGTTAAAGATCATTTCAATTTGTGAAAGGTTGAAGTTTGCGAATGAGTGAATTTAAGTGTACACTTGAAAATTTGTATTGACATTTGAACATTGTGAGTTTACTCTGTGCACACCAAAATAGCCTAGCTCTGTCACCCAGACACCTGAGGAATCATACTCTAATTAACAGCAAGCAGATGGAATTTTTTTTTATTTTCCAAAAATTAGCTGCAGTAGCTTATTAAAGTTCTGTAGTAACATGCAGCTTCATGTTCTTCCTCAAACTTCGATATGACATTAAATAAAAGGATATATTTTAATTTAACATTTACAGATTAATTTTGATTGATTTTAACTGACTTGTGAATAGTGTCTGAACTGGATGCAAATGAAAAATAGTTGGCATTTATCTGCAAGTGTTGTTCCTGTATCACAGATCCTCTCATATCACACTGGAAAAATACACTCCATATCTTCATAAAGTGGAAGCAGCTGCAATGACAACTGATTTTTGGCAACTTCAGTCCCTGCCTACTTGTAGGTACCAGAAGCAGTCTCAATCCCATATTGAAACTAATTAACAAGCCTAATAAACACCACCATAGCAAATACAAATGCCAGCTTCATCGGCAAGAGCAAATACCTCTCTTACACTGCATTTCCACAGCAACTTCCAAAGTACTTTATGGGAGGAGATAAGCAGATTATTTCCCTCCATCTACTGCAGTGAAATATTCATTTTATTGCAAGGGCAGGTTACTTGGGCTCTGGATTTAAGGCTACAGCATTAAAATAGAACCAACTACTACAGGAATATCACAGCTCAGCAGATCTTAGCATACTGAAAACAAGATCCCATCTTTCTGCAGTGCTGCAGAATTGAAGATTTATGCATTTTCTTCCATAACTTCACGCTCAAGAGGAGAATTTTCTGCTTTCATGACAGCAGAGCACACTGATCAGGCCTCCAGAACAGGGGCAGGAATAGTGAAGTGTTAGAACAGCACTATGACAGTAAAACATAGTCTGCAGCGGGAAACAAAATCCTCTTCGTAGGACTTCCTTGTTATAGGACTTGGACAGCTATAGTTCAAGTATTTGGGATGAACTGGTTTGGATGGGTCCTGGCTCATGAGGGATAAAAAGCTGAAGATGTTCTGCAGGGCTACAAAAACAGAATTGCATCCTGAAGTATCTGAATTTGGTGATTTCTGGTCCATCAGTACAGAGCACTTCCATAGCCCAATAAAAACGATGAAGCCATTGTATAGTGAGACACTCAACAACAGCAGCAAAAATTGTGCAGAGACTTCTTTCTTTTATACCCTTCCTCCCACAGAGGAGAGGAATATGCTGCAAAAANCAACAGAGCACAGAGTCAGGACTGACAAACAGCAGCTGGACATCCTGCAAGGAAGGACAAAAAGGCTGCACCTTTTCTCAGCAACAGAGCTGAGGAGAACAGCAAATAGTTTTCCTTTCCTGTGGACCAGTACACTCTCACTCCTTAAAAAAACAACATCCTTCAGAATACTTAGGTTAAGCACATGAGGCTGACCTACATGTCTAGCTTTTTCCTGACTGAGCAGGGCTTATTGTCAGCGCTACCACTACAGTCAGGCGTTCTCTTGGTAGGAGTAAGACAAAACACTTACACTGATCAGACTGCACAGCACAAAGGTTCCTAAATTTGTATTTTACTTTGCTAATTATCAAGGAGCAGTGCCTCCCAAAACAAGCCAAGAAGTCTGACAGCTCCTCTGTGCCAAATTATTCCTAAAACTAATAATAAATCCTACCACATCATATAACAGCAAACCTAAGCTTCCTAATGCAGAGTTCTGTAATGTTGTCCCATGCCAGCAGATAGAAAGCTGCATTAATCTCCCCCATTACACATGGGCTTGTTAAACAGTGGCAGAGGGAAAACAATAGGAGCATGTTGTAATCAGTCAGCCCTGCCACTGAGAGCCCAGTGGGGAGATACAGCACCTAGCAGGAACCACACTCATTCTGCAGCTCTGCTGTTGGCAAAGCCCCGCAAAGACCATCAGAAGCAAGCAGTGCCCTTATTCACGAGCTAAAAGGATGCCAGAAACACCACGTAGAGGGTAAAGGGATGGCAAAGGAAATTTGCACCTCCCTGTTCTTCTGACAGGACTAACAGGTGAAAGACAGAGCTGTTACTCTGTCTCAACGCCTGCTTCAGCGCAGAAGCTTTGGCCAAGCTGGAAAAAAGGCTTCTTCTCTCATATTCACCATGAAACTAGTGAAAAAACTCGAAAACACAAAGCCCTCTCACTGCCAGGAAATCAGAGGAGGAGCTAAGGACTTTTCCTGCACTTCCACAGATCAATGTGTATCCTCTGGTCTCTGAAACAGAAGAAAGGCATTTTAAAGGAGATGTTCTTACAGCACATACATAATGAAGAGACTCCCTTTAACAGTGACCTAGACAGATATTAAACTGGCAGGTGTTCAGCATACATCTGGGAGACAGACAAAGCACTATTAATCTCAAAGAAAAATAATGCAGCATGATAATGTGACATCTGGCCATACACAATAAAAACAGTAAAGCATTTATTCTTCCCTATTTGCTAAGTAAGCGATGGATCTCTTAATTATCCAAATCAAAACTAGGTTCAAAAAATGACAATGAAAATGTTTGTAGCATCTGGGTGGCAGTATTTTTTGTTAAGTGAAAAAGGATGCTACCGTCTGTGGACCTGATTCTGTCCATCAAGCTTCCCCCTCAAAGTCAACGGCTATCCATGCACAGAAGAGAGCACATTTGCGTAAGCGAGATATAAGTGAAAACAAAAGTTTCAACAGTGTCATCTCTAATCATGTTTGAATTTGTTTTTGTTCTTCTGTTCCTCTCTCAAGCACTTTTGTAGTCTTTTTGTGAGATATCTTGCTCATTCGTAACCCATTTAAACAAAACATAGTCTTAACAGGTCTTTAAAAGAAAAAAAGTCAAATCTTATGACTGCAACCACCTATTTCCAATTAGGTGTCTTTGGGCATCAAGAACATGTATTAATCATTCTGAAGACAGAAACAGTTTTCCTTAGACTCATTTAGAAATAAATATACATTTAAAAAAATAAGGTATGTTGTAAGAAAAGCTTTTTAGCCCAAATTACCATCTCACACAAGAGTATTTTTGAGAGATGCATATTTTGTTTGTAAAAATTGTTAGAAATACCATTTCACTCTGAGGTAAAGCTAATCTTAGAACACTAGCATTTAAACACTAAGTCCATTGACTCCTCTGTTAATTTTAGTAGACCTACCATAAGGAAGGATGCAGAAGGCGAACTGTCAGCAAACTGGACTGAATCTTGTCCTGATTACTTCAGCTTGGGGATGTTTCAAGACCCCTTACATAACACTATTTATTTCACCTGACATTGCAATTGCTCTTTCAAGCATGATTTGTATAAATCAAGAAAGCATCCTCAGTTCTCCTTTCTGAAAGCCTTATCTTCAGCACAGCGGCTTCCCCCTCAGAGTGACAGTTCTGGACCCAGACCTCAGCGCAAAGCTGGTCCTTGCAGGATCAAACTCTGCCAGACCATACAGCCCAACAGCAGCAAAAACACACATCTCTCCTGGCACAGCACAAACTGGCTCAAGAACTACACACTGCTTAAACAGCTTCATGATTTAGCCATCAATGAAGAGAGAGGCCTTGATGCTTTACCCAAAGACCTCAGAGACTAGTGCAAGAGGCAACAGAGAGCAAGAGTTTGACTTCTCAGCTAGCAGGTCCACCAGTATTGAGCCCTTCAGAAAAATGTGGAAATCACTTCTAGGCTTTGTGAGCCTATTTTAAGTGGCCAATGGCTTCCCTCCTTAAATGGAGTGACTACAGGACCATGCTGGCATCCCGTTAAAAAAAAAAAAAGTCTATGAAAAAAGCACCTGAGTAAGTGTAATGCAACAGCAGGCAATGGCACATCTCTCCAGGCAAATGTGGAGCACTCATGCACTGGAATTCTGTTTACAACATGAAGGAAGAAGTCCAGAGGGAAAAAGTGACTCTCAGACCTTTGATCTGCTCATAAATAGCCAAACGGACTTTTTAAAACCCCAGGAGCAGTACTGCCTTTAATATAGGCTTCTAGTTAGCCACACATAACTGAAATATGCAGCTAAAATAAGTGCAAGAATAATCTACTTGCATGTGCATTTCTCTCTCAGTTATGAGATGTTCTATTTCCGAACTCCTAGTTCACTGAAGAGCTGTGTCACTTATAACTGAACAAAAAATACTGATGTTTCATTATTATGTGATCTATTTCATTTTACAACTGTAAATGATTAAGAACCACAGAAAACAACACCTTTAGTTATTATATTCCTAGAAGAATTACCTTCTTCTAAATTAGATGTCATCACATAACATATAATTTCTGCATCACTTAAAGATTACATCAGTCATTACTCTTCAGAGACAACGAAGTCAGTAATTGCCACTATATTTTGGGAAAACTAAGATTCAAAATGCTAATGCATACAGTCTTGGAATAAACTGGACAGAGGCACTCAAAATGTCCACGTAATTGCTCTGCTTAGGAAGCAAAACAGAAAAGCACAACAAGCTACATAAGTATGATTGAAAGGCTTCCCATTATTCATTACAGATACCATAATTTCCCAAGAAACATTTCTAGCTATTCTTTTCTCACTAAATTTCCACAAATACCTTTAGCAAGGTACTTACTAAAGCAAATCACAAGAAGGTACATTGCCAAAGGAAACATTTGTGGAAACTTAGTAAAATTAGAGTGTCTCCACCTTACATGTGATAAGGCACCATCAACACTGTATGCACATTTCATTATTCCATAAACGTCTTACAGTCATATTACTAATAAAAAAATTGACTTTTGCACAAATTAGCATGATACATACAATGCACAACCTTTAATGTTTTACAAAGGCTGAGCATTAATGGGAATTCATTACTCCCATAATTCAGCTTAGGTGATTTGAATCCCAATGTCAATCTAAATCTTGTTTTTACAGAGCTTTGTTCTTCCTCATACACAGGTAAGTGACACTGTGATGCAGTTATGTGATGGCAGCACCAGGTGTTTAAGTGCCCACCTCCCTACAAAACAAAAACAAGACTAACTCTTGAAAAACAATAAAAATGACAGCCAGATAAGAGCACTGGGAAATGGACTAATGGACTAGGAGGTAGATTCAAAGGAGAAGAAAAAAAAAAAAAAAAAAAAAAAAAAAAAAAACACAAAGCAAAACCTATCATTCAGCACTAAGAGCAGAGAGCCAGGATATAAAGATTTAACACTAGATCAATATAGCATAAATTCATGATACTTTTCATTTTGTACTGCTAATAGAGCTATCTCTCGGTATTAAAATTGATACAAATCACCCTAAATATAATTCCCTAAACCCAGGAAATAAAAATCTAGTGGTATAATATAAGAGGCACATCAAGGCTTTGAAAGGTGAACCCTTGAAATCCAAGCATGAAAGTCTAACTTCCAGGTTAGACCAAGGGCTCACTAGTCCCTGACAGCTGGATTTTTCACACGCTGCCTGTAGTTTTCACCACTATCATAGTCAGTGATCTGCATTTCTTATGCAGCAGATTTGGAGAAGAACTAGAAATAGCAATCCATTACCTCCCACTCCCTCCCCCACACTTTAAAACAAAGAAAAACCCTCGTGCTTTCATAACATGGTTAAGATGCTTAAAACTAGTAGAGTTTTATTAGCACTCCTGAGAAACCCAAATTCAGCATCAAAAGTATCCATTAGATAAGAGGTTACAGTTGCAGAAGAGACCTGCTTACTCTTAAATCGCAAAACCCCCTATCACCTCACCTTAAAGTTGTTCAAAACCTGTGTCCTATACAGCTACCCGAGCCTATACCTTATTGATGTGTGGAAGAGCTCAAGCCCTGTAACACTAGTTAGTTTCTGAATAATAATATAAACAAGTGGTATGCATTGTTTTAAGTATTTGGATACTCAGGTAATTGCCAAACACCAAAGTACTCACTACAGTCAACACAGGTTTGACCAAAAAATAAATAAATAAATAAATAAACAAACAAAAAAAAACACTATACAGTAAGTACATTGGTGAGCAATTGAGAACAATCAAAATAATAACTTCCAAAATGCATCAGTTCAGCAATGAATTCATAGCTACAAAGTCACAAAATACTATTCAATCTGATATCCACAACAGAACAGTTTACCAGTCTGAGTATACATAACTACACACATAGCTTTCAAGTTAATATATTAAGAATACTGCCGCTTGAGCATTTTATTTCCATAAAGAACTACAATCAGTATGAAAAATCTAAATCTATTTCTAAAATCAATCTGTTTAATCTTAGCCATCAACTCCAAATCTCATTGTTGTATTTGCTAGGTAATTGAAAAGCCCTTATCAGAAATCACTCCCCAGTGAGGTAGCAGCAATTGTAACCAATTTACCACCTGGAAAAAAAAAAAAAAAAAGTAGCTTAAACTTCATCTTCCCCAGGTGTTTTCAAGATCATGAGTCACTCCTCCAAAATCCTTCTCACTCCACTTGCAGTGCCTCACAGCTGATTGCACTAAAGGGTAAGGATCCTCAACGCCAGCTATTTTACATCACTCAGCTAATTTTAATCCAGTGCATATCCAATGGGACAGATTCTTTTTTTTTCTTCCTACTCTCAAGCTTTTGTTCTTTCCTTGAAAGATAAAATATCAAATCTTCTGTGTATTTTTTTAGACCAGCTGCACAAGTAATACTAGCCTAACCTTTTGGTAAACCCAGTTCATTTTGTTTAATGTTGTATCCTGACTTTTGCTACACTAACAAGTCCATACTTAAGTGGGACACGGGTTCATCTTCCTAGCCTTCTCTCACCATTTTCACAATGTTTCACCAGAATTCAAAACCAGCAT
>VXAV01000227.1:48994-65481 GCA_013399715.1 Alectura lathami
AATAGCTCATTTAAAATGGTTCATTAAGAAAGAAAAAAAAAAAAAAAGGAAAACATTTAACAATCTGAATATTAAAGAGGCATTTGCTGTCATCATAACATCACAAAACTGTAAACTCCAACTGTGCAGTGTTTATTTTTAGGATAGTTTGAAACTGCAAGCCATTAATCCAGAGCTTTCTAAAGCTTTCTAACTCAGAGACCATTGATGTTTTGCTGCAAACATCTCTACTTTCAATTGCAAAGGAAGCAAATCAAAACCACTTGGATTAGAGTGTCCACTGTATCCCAGCAGCAATAGATAAAAAGTGAGCATGCAACATACTTCTCCGGTTCCACTATCACAGTAATTAGAGACATACCCATCACTTTACTCAAAGCAGTCTGCCCTATCAGTGACTGGTGAAATCAAATGAAGGCAAATCACTAACAAAATCATAGCGTGTGTGCTTCAGAGAAAAATGTAATGAGACTCTTGAAATATCTTGATGATAGCTCCTCAGGGATCTAGCTCTAGCTATTGTGAATTTTGAATTTCAGAAACCTAATTCTTCAATGTAGAAAAGCTGCTCCTAGGCAAGTCTGCATAATGCTACACAGACTCCCTTACCACAGGCACACAGGCCCTACTAGAAACCATGCAAAGCTTAGAGCTCTTCTATAAAGTGTTGCATCCAAGTTCTCAAATAGCATCAGAACATTAATTTGCCACCTGCCTGCCAAGAAATTTCTCCTGCACACAGGACAAGCCACAGTAACCAATGAAACTGACATCCTTGGGAGAATTAACACATTCACTGTTGAATGTGAAGACCACACATGGACTCAAGTTTGCAGAGAAATTAATTGCCTATTCTGTTAAAATCAAGCGTCAGCAGGAACACATCAGGCCCATATTCAACCCCCCTTTCCTAGTCCCAAACAGCTTCTAATCCCAGTTTAAGACTTTGTTCCTCATTTGAAATTAAGTAACAGTTAAACGGATGTCACAGCCCAATAAAACCTGAATTTCTCTTTGGTAGCTGCCAAAGCAGAGGTCAAAGAACAGTTGCAAATCATCTAAAAATGCATCAGAATTGGACACAGCTCTCCAGATGTGGCCTTATCAGAGCTGAGTAGAAGGGAAGAACCACATTTCTCCATCTCTTGGTGATGCCTTTCTTAGCACAGTCCAGGAGGCTGTTGGTCATCTTTGCCATGAGTGCACATTGCTGGCTCACATCCAACTTGTTGCCCACTAGGACCCCCAGGTCTGCAAAGCTGCTTTACAGCCAGTTGGAACTCAGCATGTACTGGTGTAAGATGTTACTCCCACTCAAGTACAGAGCTTGACATTTTGCCTTTACTTGAACTTCAGGAAGTTCCCATCACACCTTTTCTCCATTCTGTCAACACCTCTATGAGTTCTCTCTGATGCATAAACCACTCCTCCTGGTTTTGTATCACCTCCAAACTTGCTGACGGTGTCTCTATCTCTGTCCCATAACCCAGATCACGAGCAACAGTTTTAGGCAATATAGGATCCAGTATCAACCCCTGAGGCATGCCATTAGCAGCTGGCCCTCCCACTGGACTTCATGCTGCTGACCATCTCTCTCTGAGCCTAGCAGTTCAGTCAGTTTTCAGTCCATGTTGCTGTCCATTTATCTAACCTACACTTCAAGAGCTTATCTACCACGATGATATGTGATACTGTCAAAAGCCTTACTAAAGTTGAGATGAACAACAGTAAATGCTCTCCCCCTATGCACCAGTCATCTCACTGCAGAAGGCTATCAGTTTGGTCAAGAATGTTATCTCTTTCACAAACCGATGCTGACTACTTCCAATCACCTTCTTTGTCCTTCATATAATTGGAAATGATTTCTAGGAGGATTTCCTCCATCACTTTCCCAGAGACTGACATGAGGCTGGCTGGCCTGTAGCTCTCCAGATCTTCCTTGCTGCCCTTACTGAAGGGAGGAGTGATGCTTGTTTTCCTCAAGTACTCAGGAACCTCCCCCGATCGCCACGACCTTTCAAAGGTAATTATTAGAGACTTTTAATCTCCTACAACTAGTACAAAAAGTAGAAATTTTAACGAAGGTGAATGGTCAGATACAATGATGAAGTGCATTAATACCAACTCCTCCACACAGTGGAGGCATACACTGTTGCCTACAAGCGAATTCTGAAGCACAAGCCAGCCCTTTATTGCCATTGGTCAGATACATTCTTGCACCATCTCCAATACTACAGCATGAACTCTGTTGAAGCCCTACTGCAGTCTTCCAGAGGTAGTTTCATTGTCCCAGAGCAGTAACATGATATCACAGAACTTCACGTTGCCAAAGGCATGACAAGTGAACTCTGGTTCTGTGTCACCAAGAACAGCAAAAGCCTTGACTCAGCAAAAGGTATGATCAAAACCAACCAAGTTACTAACTGAAAATACAAGTAATGAATCCTAGAGCAAAGCTCACAAGAACAGGAGACTGAGTGAGACTGAGTGACATCAGGGAAGAGTACACAACTGTGGAACAGTCTACTGAAAGAAAGAAAGCTAAATGGAATAGAAAAGAATCAAAGCCTATCCATCCTCTGAGCACACAAAATAATTAGTATTGCTGCCACTGGTAAAGGAGGTAACGTACTCCACAATATCCATACCTACAAGTAAGCAAATCTATCTCCTACAAACCGTAACTTTTAAACTAACATTTCTCTTCAGATTACATCTTTAGGAAATACCATTGTAACTGCTGTTGTATTTACCCTTCTGCAATGTATGTGGTTTGTTAACTACACATCTTGCAGATTGGTATCTGACCACCTAGAGCAATAATAGATAGGAGAAAAAAAAAATGCTTTGAGCAGTATCCAAAATATAAATGTATAAAAATATGAGGAGTAATCACCTTTGATACATGCATACAGAATAGTGATATTCAGAATCATTAGAGGGCAGATGTTCTAAAAATTCAGAACATTTAAAAACACCATACTTTCAAGGCAAACTGCAAGTATATCAATGGATCAGAACTGTTAAACAGAAAGAGAAATGTTCTGCTCAGCAAAATGGTTTTTTCTGGGGGGGCTGTTTGTTTTTATTGTTTGTGGTTTTTTTTTTTTTGTTTGTTTGTTTGTTTTTTTTGAACCAAAGCAGGTCTAGCTACAAAGCCACAACTTATTTTTTCATGGAATGTGTAAATTTAACAAGTTTCATTTTTCAAAATGAATATTACATCAAATAGGCCACATTAAAAACATCATTATACCATCTTGCTAAAGTTATAAAGTTATAATCTATACTTGTCAAGACATTTTACTTCAATTTAAACACATGAAAGGATAAAGGCAGCTCCTACCTAAAACACAAAGTGCATTTTAATGTTTTGTAATAACATTTAAACAATAACTCAGAAAAAAAAAATGTATTTCCTTGTTGGAAAAAGTTATTTTTAGTAACCACACTAGCCTTGAAATATTTTCCTTATCCCACCCCCACTATCCTTACATTCTATTTCTGTATTTTATAGAGGAAAGAGGGTTCTCATACCACAGGCCTATTCCTTAGATCCTTACTGAAGGCCTAAATTTTTCTGTTCTGAGTGACACACCCTAGTGGAGGGGAAAAATAAGTCAGTGGCTATCTTCTGATCCGCTGAAGTAGGTCCGTAGGTTGCAACCCTAGGTTGCTCTACAATATTGCCATGCATGTGATTTTAACATTACAAAATGGATATCCACAAAAAGTTCTCAGAAAAGACTTCTTCCAGGAAATCCTGAAACCTTGACAGCATTTTTAAGATAAGAATTAGAATAGCATTAATGTTTTTCTAAAGTAAAAGTTAAAAAGTAAAAAAGCTGAGAGATCGTCCAAATATTCCAAGGCCTACCTACACCAAGTATTTTGGTAAAGGAATCTTTAATTACTTCAACATCAGCTTGACCTTTATTTGAGGAAAACAACCTAAGGATATAGGAAACTCGAATGTTTGTCCCCAGTCTTCCTGCTACAACTGAGAGTGCTTGCTTCTTTTAACTTGAAACAAAAATGAAAGGAGAATTGGAAGAAATGACTACTGGTACCAAAGCAAGGCTTGGCCAGAAGCTGTCTCTCCAGTTCTCTCTCAATATATGATGATGAAACAACAGCAACAGACTCTTGGACTCTTGCTCATAAACAAGTTTAATGCCATTAATTGTACACTCTGTATTAATACAGCATTACAGTAAGGGACCAGCATCAGAGCATTCACTAATGCTTTGTTCAGCTTCATTGTTCTTGTAAAAGAAAGTTAATTTTTTTTTGGTTGGTTGGTTTTTAAATGTCTCATGAAAGCATGTCAGTAGAGTTTACTTTTTCCTCTTTTTCCTCACACCTCACTTTTTATTTGATTTCAAGAGGGTGGGGGGGGGGGGTAGTAATGACATGTTCTGTTTTGAAAAACAGCCTCTTGGATCAGGCAAAACACATTACCTACTTCAGAAAATGTCCATATGAAGTCAAGCAAAAGTTAGTTTTATGCCATCCATACACTGACAGAAGTATAACAAGAGACAAGTCGTTGCCTGAATAACACTAAAAGAGCTGCAAGTTCTAGGAGACAGAGTACATAAGAAACCAGGATCCTGTTGTCATGCTTGTGCCTGACCTGTTTTCAACCCCTCTATGCATTTTCTCCCTTCAGCAGTTGTGTTAGCCAGGTTTTTGAACTCTTCAGCACAGGACCATCTGTGAGACTGTTTTGGACAGCACCAGTTCAACAGGGTTGTGATCTAAATTCAGTTGTCAAAACACTAATGTAGTACAAAATAAAAAGCCACCACTATGTTTGATTGCTCAGATGATTGATAAATTAGCGTTGCAGTCTGTTAACTCCATCTGCATTCTTGCATATGGTCCTTGATACACGGAACCATTAATGAATTCACCGCGCATGATTTTCCAAACATGCTGGAAAGGAATTGGTCACATGCCACTCTGCACGCAAAGATACTGCTGAAGCTTATTTCTGACTAGAGTTTTTGTGTTTGCTATGGATTATAAAAGGTCATGGATTAACTCCGAGGTGTTGAGCTCATGCAGCTGTGCAAGTTGGGAAATGCTGGGATATTTACAACCAGCTTCCAGCTCCTGTTAGAACTTATGCTCACCTCAGGTCCAGTTTCATAACAAAATCAATAGTGATAAGTAAATACACTTCCACTCAAACTTCGAAAACTTTGCTTTAAAAAAAATGTTTGAAACAAAAACTGAAAACAGGATGACTGAAGGAATTTCCTTGGGTTTCTACAACAAGCTTACCTACATCTAAAGGCAGGAGCTTCAGCCCCTTAGCAACACTTTTTTACACCATAAAATAATGTCAGCTATAAACCTTACTTCTGGTAAGTAGTATGAGGAACAGTTAATATATAACACACACATTTGTTATCACGTGAAAGCGCCCACATCCCCTCAGAGAGCATGGGAAATCCCAGATGTTTAAAATATAAAAAAGGCAACAGGAGTTCACAAGGCACAAAAGATCTTCCATAATATTCTATTTAAGCCATTAATGACTGTTTCAAGACAACCAAATTGAAAGTCTTCACAAAAGAGAAAGTCTGAAATAAAGAGAATTACTTAAAAAGAATTACAGAGTAAAAAGTTGAAGAAGGCCATACTGCTTTATATGATTCTTATGCTCTGGGTAATATCTGAATGTCTTATTAAAGTTTTACTAAAAATTCCTAAAAAAGAAAAAAAAAATGTTCGAACTTCAAAAGTTTTAGATGTAGAAAACCTCAGACCTTAAATTACAAATCCCTTTTTCTTCTTTTCCTCAGCATGTATATGAAAAAAGAGATGAAGATTAAAACATCAGAAACATTGTGTAAGCCACATTTTTGAAGAAGCTCTATAAAGTGTTTCATACAAGAAAAGGCTTTGTGCTGGCTTTCCTTTCTCTGACTGTTCTTGTGAAATGTAGATGTATAGCTATGCTTCAGAAATATACTTTATATCTAGAACCTGGTACTGAGAAATAAATCACAAGTCCCTAAGCCTTCCACATAAACTACCATAAATTGCACACTGAAGGGAATAGAATACAAAACTAAACTTATTTTTGCTATTCTCCAATTCCATTCAAGTAGTAGAGGATTTATTGCACTGATATTGCCTTCTTTAGCTGATCCAAAACCAAAAATAAGTCTCAGCTCATGATATTTCAGTGAGTAAGAGTCTTGATGTATTACACAGGGAGCCTGAGATGCTCTAGCTACCACTGTTGCTGAGGTTGATTTCCCTTCTGAATTGGTGCAGCCACTGAAAGCCCTGCAGTTCTATGTGCACATTTCTACCTTTATACATATTCCACCTGAAATATGATTTTATTCTTTTTATTCTTTTATTCTGTTACGCCATCTATTTAATGTAGTTGTGCCATAACTATTAATAACATTCCAGCCTTGTTCAGTTGTTTCAGTGTGGGAAAACTTATAGTTTCGCTTTAAAAAATAAAAATAAATAAATAAATAAAAAACTCCATCTGTATGAAATCCAAAACCTACCTTAATTAGTTCTCTGACGGCAACCACACAAAGGTCTGTGGTTCTCTCTCCAATAGATAATGAAAACAGCCCTGGGTCTTAATAAAAGCTTGCTTATAACCTCTTTTTGCTACTTACAAGACTTGATTGAGTGTAAGCTGATATAATTGATGAAGATTTCCAGAAAGTTCAATTCAGAAAACATCCAGATTCAGAAAATTCAGAGAAACAAGTCTTATTTTAGTGGCATGACACCACAGGTACTTTGATTTCTAGAAAGTAAGACCCAACTTAAACATTTTTATGATTTTAGATCTTGCTCTGGGCATTTCACACAACATGCTATGAAAACCACTCAAATTTCAACTAACCACAAAAATATGGAAGCAGAGTTATTTTTACAAACAAGTCTCAGTTTAGACACAGCAAAATTAGTATGTTCTATATAGACAAATAGGTCTTACTAGCCTGAGTTCCAGATGACTACCACACTTCCTAGTGATAAGGAGGAAAATTTACAGAGGTCGGGTTCTCTCTTTTTTATTTTGAGAGCTTTATTCAAAACATAGTACTCCACATTAATATGCATTCAGAAATATATAGGAAGCTGAATATATCTAAACGTATTCTCAGCATCCAAAGCTTTCACTCCTATCTTCACATGAACAGAAAAAAGCTGAACCAATAGCTTATTCGAGATTTGAAGACTAAATCACATCACTGAAGTGTGTAACAAACTCATTAATCTTAGTTTTGGTGTCAACACCAATGCAACTTCTTTGTGGGGTGACAGCACCCTAACCTGTGTAACAAGTGTACCAGCACATGGTTTTGCTGGTTAGGTAGGCAAGTGGGAAAGAAGAGTGGAATCCAAAAGAACACAAACTAAAACCACCTTCAATGTGCACAGGGGAAGAAACAGCACATACTCCTCCAGAGAAACAGCTCAAGAGACACTATAGTAAGAACTCTCCTGGATCCTTACAGCCCACAGCGTAGGACTAATGCTTTTCAGAAAGGGGGTTAAGAGGCAAAGATAAATACTTTGAACTCTGCAACCCCACAAGCAATCACTATTCCTTCCCATTCTCCCTCTGATTTCCGGGACAGCTCCCCCTTCCCACTCATACCCTTCCTTCTGGCCAGCACAGCCACTCATTCTCATTTGTTAAGCAAAAAATACGACTATATTGCACAGCGCTACAGATTACACACTTAAATAAAACCATGTGACAAACAACCAGTTTTTGGTCACCTGCCAATATTCTCTAGTAATTAAACTAAAAGGAGAGCCAAAAGATAATGTTCAAAAAAAGATTAACTAGAAAAGTATCTGAAAAATGTGGATATTTAAACATTATTATAAGAATACTGAAACCTTCACAGTCAGGAACACTTGCTTTTTTGTTCTTCTTTTTTTTTTTTTTTTTTTTTTTTNTCTAATAAACACATCACGTATAAGTGAATTTAAAAATGAGGTATAGGGGAGAAATAATTGCTTCATTCCCTAGAATAACACATTTCCATAAATTTAGTTACTTGTTTTAGACACCTTTACAACTTTTTAGGGAGTAATACCACTTATTGACAAGCACATTACAGGATCAGGTAAACAAGCCTTGTGCTTCCAGAATCTGTCTGTTCTGGAGGTGGGGAAAGATTTCTCTACATGGCAAATTAGCTAAAAAAAAACTACTACTGCTTTTCCTTCCTTCTCTTTTTCACCCCTCCACCACTTTCCCCCACCTGGAACTTGTACGTTAATAAAAATTGGAAAAGGATCATTTGACCAAGTATTGCAAATTCTAAACTATAGGAAAAATTGTAAACTAGTACTGAGATTGCTCATTCTGCCTGTTTGATGATACCACTGCGGAGCTTGTGGTTTTCTTTAAATCAAAAAAACAAAATGCCCTGCATCAGGGCAAACATTAGATTGTGGCTTTATGGAAGAGCAAGTTGGTGCAGAAATGTTAAGTAAAGTGAAAAAAAGTATTTTTGAACAAGGTCCATCCTGTAAAACACAGGTCTCCCACTGAACAGCTGAATTTCTGTTACCTAATACAACGAGCATATGACTGTTTTTTTCTTGAGGGAAGAACACAAATTTACAAAGCTTTGGATCTCAGTATAACAAGTTATGTGATACAGACGCAAGAGGAATTTCAACATCCGACACAGGTGCAGATAGTTCCATTCTTGCTAATAGCATATAAATAGCATGTGTATGCATTTCTTAAGCATGTTCAAGCTGTTTTGTTTGTTGTATCTTTGTAAGATGTCCTGTTAGAACTCCTGTTAATTTTGCAAATAAAGCACTCCTGAACATTAATTTCTAAAATCATTTACTAGAAATCAGACTGGCTCAACTACATATGTTAAAGGATTAAATCAACATCTTTCTGTTTTGCTGACTGTACAGCAATCGTGACTTTCAGCCTCTCTCCCTATCCCCACCCTTTTTTGTGACACGGTAAAAAATGCAAAAGCAATTTATAGTGCCGAGGAGCCTTTGGCTCCTTGACAAACATCAGTGCCCCCATTCTGCTCTGTCAATAGATCACCAACAATCTGTCATTCGGGGACCTGAAATATTGTCATCACCACTAATCAAAAGCCAAGCAGCTCCTTGCTGGATATTTTTTAGAGTGGAGATCATGCCGAGGGAGCCTCAAAGAGCAATCCATCAGCCATGGCAGCCTGAGAACTCTGGTGGGCAGAGCAGCACTGCAGAGAAAAGCCCTGCTGCTTGCAGGCCAGCTGAGACAGGGCTCTGCTTTAAGCGCACTTCTGCTGGGACAAACCAGTAAACAGCATACAAAAATATAGGTAGGTCTACGCACACAAAAGGGAAAATCAGGCTCTGTGCAGTGACTTTGCCCAGTGCACTTTCCAATGACACCAGAATATACAGGAGGTCAGAGATGCCAGATCTCAAAAATCCAAGGCGTCCTGAAGTTCTCAATGTAGGTCAAGACTATCTGACGTTTAGCTGGAACTGGCAGGTACGCTATACTCCTCCAACACTAATGTTGCACCTATCAGAAAATAAAAATGTAAAGAAAATAAGAAAATCTTACTCTGGAAATCAAAATTCCCTAATCTAACTACACAAAGCTTCAGGCATTCTGAAGTAAAGCAAAGGCATAAAACACAAAGTATAGGATTTTATCTTTACCACTCAAAGCCAGGTGTCTTCTCTGCCCAGTTTAAATCTTTTTATACTAAGACATATGAGCTAAAAGAAATACTTGTTATACACTAGCAAAAAAAAATCATGTATCTTCAAATAGAGTAGGAAAAAAGGCAGTGAAACTTACACATGCGCTGTACCTCCTGGGCAAGAGAAAAAAATATGACTTATGAAGCAGATTAATCCTGTCTAAAAGGCATTTACAGAGAGCAATATGCATTTAGGAGCATTTAGGACAGTTGGTCAAAACTCAACCTCAGAAAGGCAAAGAAGAGATGCAAAGGTTCTTTTATATCACGCTTCCACATTCCACTCACAGGATGCAACTACTGCAGAGACTTAGGCTACATGAAGTGACACAGAGGATAAGGAAGTGTTTATTTCTTTTAAAAAATGAGGGCATTATCCATCCTCTGATAGCTCATTATGACAGTCAGCATTGAGAATTAAGTGTGTAGGATCCCAGTGGAAGCACACAGAGGCTAATGAACTTCCTTAATTTGACCAGAAATGCATGCCTCAGTATTTGCTTTTATTACACAAAATGTACTGGCACATTTTTAAAACTTATTTACCTAAATGTGTTAAACAGTTGCTTTATAGAATAGTGCAACTAAGCATCTTAAAAACATTATGGCTTCCATTCAATGCTGCCATTTATATGAAAGATTTATCTGCATCGTGACTGTTTCTAGCGCCAGTTTTTTAAATCTGCAATTCTAAACTTACTCCTTCATTAGACATGGATGTTTTTAATTAAGTTCAACCTGCCCTTCCTTCTTTGAAGAAGATTAAAGTCAGAGTCCACCAAGACCCTTGAGGCTTTGTGCAGTCCTGTACTTGCACTTGGTAAAGACAACAGAAGTCAGAAGTGGCAAATAAGTGTAATAAGCTGCCAAGCTTGTCAGAAAGACTTTCAACCAAAAATACATACTTCTGATTCTATAACAATCTTCAGGGAGCTATCACATTTATACAAGTAAAAAAATAGGAAATAGAGTTACATAGTGTTACACATTCAATTATAGGAATTTACATATAATATGTCATTAGTAAACTAAAAGTATGTGTACTAGTCAAACCTTGATGAGGTCTGTGCCAGACCACAGACCCTGCTTTTCCCACAGTGAACCAAATTTTACCTTCAAAAAAAAAAAAAAAAAAAAAAAAACACTNACTTACATAGCAGAAGAGCATTTGGGAATTAATATGGTGATGATCCCTATGCAGGGCTTCCAATTCTGTTACTCAAAATCCTTCTGTTGGGTTTAAGTGCTATAAACCTGGTTTAACAAGAAATAAAGAAACCAAACACCAAGTTGTTTTCTTCATTATTATCATTCTGAGAATGTATTTGGCCTTCTATATTATTGACACTTACAAAGATGAGACATGCTTCCACATTTCTAAGTTCTTCAATGCAGTGCCAGATGACATACTTCAGCACTGTGATGGAAATGCCATATAAAGCCACGCAATTCTTCTAACTTGAGCTTCAAAAATATTAGCAGTACGAATAGCAAGATAATGTGATTCGTCAATTACTGACAACTTGCTTCATGAAAGCACAAGGTGCTGACGTTTTTTACATACCCAGAGCTTGTTCATTTATTCACTGCATTTGTAAGCACAATTGGCCAGACAATGTTGGACAGAATTGAAGGTAAGGCTACCCAGACACAGGTACTTCATCAAAAATCCTCAGATAGTTTAACAAAATGATTAATCACATTCGAAAATTTGTTAAAATGCTCACAGACTGACCTACGCTTTGATTTGTAAAAACTCACCAGATGATCCATTTTGGGGATCTAATTTAGCATCTACGCTGTTTACAAGCCCAAGTCCCGCCTTTCGTGAAACTTCAGCATCCAGACACAACCTCTCTGTCAAAGATACCAAGCCATCCTGAACTGAGACGCCGCCATTAGGCATGTTCTAAATGCGTATTCAAGTTCAGCTGTTGTAAGAAATGTTAGACAGAGGATTTCAAAACTACTTTCAGGTACCTGCTTACAATTTCCCTGAAAACACCGGTGCACAAGAGCAACAATAAGGCTTGCCCAGGCAGGCTTCCTCTGTCCGGATTTCTCTAACCATGAGCCATCTACATGGACGAAGACATTGTAGCTCTTGTTTTCTTCGATAACCACTCTGTGACCCAGCCTCTGGGTCAGTCTGTTCTTCAGACATCTCCATCTCCAACATTATGCCATTTTTCATGCCAAAAAAAGAGCACAAAAAAGCTTTTGCCTTTCCCTATGCCAAATAAGGAAGGTAACAGGTCAAACGCTTTGCAAGAAGAATGATTGCATTTAAACATGCAAGTCTGACTGGGACAACAACCTACTTTCTGGGAAGGAGCAGACAATGTGCACATTCAAGAATGAAGAAACTTGCTTACTGCCTAGCCAGGTACAACATTAGGAGAGATATCAGAATGTCAGAACTTGCTGCATGTGATTCTACATGTCATTTTTAGAGATCAGCACTCCTTGGTATGAGACAGACTCTTCACTCAGTGAGATGCAAAATTACTGAAGTATTTTTAAAAATCAGCCAGCATACCAGTAACATACACACTCCTAAATTTCAGTATTATGGTGGAAAACTACAAACAAAAATTCTAAGGTTCATCTCTTCTTTTTTCAACACACGGTGCAGCGTTTCTCAGATACCCAGCTTCAAAAATCAGGGAAGTATTCCTCTCTCAGGAAACAGGGATTAAAAGATAATACATTCCCTGAAATGTAGTGGCTGGAGCCTTAAGCCACCTCTGAGAATCTTGCAGGTAACCCTTCCTAACTGCTTGCTGGCTTTAATGGGAGACACACACCCTTCCAGGAGACAGACAACAAGTTTTAGTAAACCTGGAGATGCTAAAATGTGAAGCAATTCTCCACCACCTTACTGAAACTTATTTCTAATTATTTCCCCAAGTACTTCAGTGATTTAAAAGGAGTTAACTTTTACACATTCATTTATCTCAGGTTAAGTCTAACCCTGTGTGTTTAAAACAATTAAGAAGCCCAACAAAATTCTTATTTATGCTACACACCTAATTTCATTTGGTTCCACTCAAAAACTCAGCCTTAAAGGCATATCTTGATGTTGCTTAATTGAACAATAATTGACTATGTTAGGACAGAAGAATGCACCTATGGCTGGAAAAAGGAGTGTGTGTGTGTATATATATACACATGTATCTATGTATATGTGTTATACTTAGCAGACAAAATTAAGCTTTACTGTCAGTTTCCAAAAGAAGTTTTCTTGACCAAAACTGCTGTACTGTGAAGATTTTGGGAAATGAAGTCAACTGCAACTTGGCAAGAAAGGAAAAAGAGGGTGGGGAGGAGAGAAAAAAAAATGCAAAATCTTCCCCTACAGAACATCTGATGAAAAGCCCCTTTGGCTCTCAGATGTTTTTGATTTATATTAGTACTCTGTGTCAACTCTGCAGATTTCTGGCTCCTCAAAAATGAATGTTAACAAGTGGAAACTAATGGTTTCCTATACTGCAGAGCTCTAATGGCTAACGCAATAAAACGATCAAATGTAACACCAAACGTTGTTGTTATATATATGGGTTTTAAAAGATTGCAGTCTTCCTGGTAGGTTTGACACAGAAAGTTCTAAAGTTTCATTAGAAGCCTGTTTTTTCCAAAAACAACAAAAGAGGGAGTGACTAAAGAGACAAGGTAACACATGCTTTTCCACACTTTGTGTGTCCTGAACTTACCACTTACTACTGTAACTGCATTTTGTAAAGCAGAACAAAACTAGCCTGCCAAAAATAACTTAAACAAATATTAAATACTTGCTGACATAGATAATGAGATGTTTCCATTTCTACAGTAAATAAGCAACTCACAAGAAAAAAAAAAAATCTATTAACATAGCTATCAGTTTCCATATAAACAGATAACATTTTTCTTTTACATTTATATAATGTCCAGAATCCTGCCAGAGAATCTGGTCAGACAATCTGCTTTTACAGCCCATTCATGACACCAAGTTAACACATCCCAAGGGAACAGAAGAAATTACTTCAGCATGTCCTGCTCCATTCAGACTTCCTTCCAAGAAATCCTAACTACAGAAGAGCCACAGACCAAAGGGTTGTGTGGTTCTGCAAGACACAACCAGAGGACTGCAAAGTTGTCCTACATGGAGATCTTGCAATGAGGTAAAAAATACTACGCTCAACATTTTACTATCATATTCCCCCTTAGAGTCAGAAAAATAATGTTTTTGCAGATGTTCTGACTGATGCCAGGAAAGTCAATCTCTTATTCAAAAGCAAAGGCATTTTAGACCTATTTGAGGATCATGCTGGCATTAAAAAAAATAATAATAATAAAAATGCATTATATTTAGAAATTCTGCTTCTGTTACAATTTATTAGTTCTGTTGTATATAAATAGACTACTAAATTTAATACTGTGCAGTTAAATAATCACCCAAAACTCATCCTGTAATAAGATCTTACTGAGACCTTCAAAAGGGGAAAAACAATCCATTTCATTTTTGACAAACTAAGCTGTAACTGGAAATATCAAACTTCATGACTTACAAGTGCAATCAATAGGAATCGAAACCACAGGTTCTTATTTAAGTAAAGAGTGCTATAATGACATGTTTTCCTTATCTTACTGGCAATCCTGAAAACAGCTGCTTCTAGGAATAGCTGAAATGTATGTCTGAAATCCTAACAAAGATATGCTGGAATTTCCACAAGTGATAGGCTCTAAAAATTGTATCACACTGAACCATGAAATAGAAAATGTATCTGAAATTTAGTGCAAAATTTAACACTCATGAGTTCTGCTGATTTTGTTATCTGCTCAATTTACATGCCGCTCTACAGCTCTACTTACAAATGGATTTCTTAAAACCCTTAAAATTAGCTGCTCTGACACTCCCTTTGTAGCACAAGTTGATGTTACAAGTCTTTAGAAACAAACACATTCCACCAAATCACAGCCATTAAATTGATACCATCCATCAGCAGAGGTAAATTATGCAAATAAGAATTACGCAAACACCCTTTTTTTAGTTGATACTATTTCTATTTTGTGCCTCTGTCTGTCAGAGTTCATTATGTGAAGACTAAAAAAAAAAAAAGAAAGAAAAAAAGAAAGTGAAAAGCTAGTGCCATTGATGAGCTATTTATCACTGTTTGACATCAGCTAAGGGACCTGACCAGCAGAACTTGAGTTCTGTAGCTGGAGTTCCCTCCCAAAAGCATCCTTCTCGCAATCCACAAACAACCATCATGCAACTGGAATTCAGAAATAAACACTTGGCTTCCTACCGGCAGCTTTAAGAGGTATCTCTCTCAGTGTGTACACACAGCACAGCCCGCTACTCTTTTTTCAAAGCCTCTCTTATATAACCGGCTGCAAAAACCATCTCTGAACAACATGATCAAGATGCAAGCTCCTGTTTCTGTACTACAGCATTCGATAGCACCACATTCAACACAACTCTGAGCCATTAATCAACTTCTTACTAATAAGAATGATCTATTGCCAGGTTCTCTGCAGCTATGCAGCATGCAGACTGATATTCCGTCACGGATCCCTAAGGGTAAAGGCATTTCCAGACTGAGAAGGGGCAGCTCCACACGCAGAATTAGTCCTGCAGGGATATTTGACAACCACAGAACGCACGAGTCCTCCTCATTTATCACACTCTTCCCTGGTGGTTTGGGTTTGGGGTTCCTCCCCACGCACACGGTGTAAACCAGCCCACAAGAGCCCCAAAGCCACACGGGCCCGAAGCCCACAGGCAGGGCACGCAGCAGCCTTCCCTGCAGACCTGCACTAAGTCCTTCACGTCACTTCTGCACTGACCAACTAACCGAGCTGCTTGGAAAGCATCAGGCCAGCCTGCAGGAGCCAGGTAACTTCATCAGCTCATCTTTAAGGCAGGAGGAGTACATCCTGAAATACATGATGACACAGACCATTTTCCTCCTCTTCATTTTGCTCACAGCAGACTTACATAAACTCCACACGGTTCTGGGTATCCTCTCGCTACCCTGAGGTACTGCTGTAAGTCTCCACACAGCCTACAGAGCAGTTGGCTACCAATTGCTCAGGCTGATTTGGGATCTTCACTTTACAAACAGACCATGAAAAAGCCTGCAACATGAAGTTTTTACTTGATGGTGTTATTACCAATAAAAGAGGCAAACGTGGGTTTAGGTGCATGAATATATTCTGCTACAGCCAATAAAGTTAACAGCCGGTTCCTTAATGGAGGGCCTACTCCTTTCTACATATTTTCCTGTAAGTTTGGGCTATCTTCCTATAACGCACACGGTTAATCATGACACCTTGAACCAGAACAAAACACACACTAACTGTGAGAAAGGAAATGCCTGAGCACAACAAGATGCTGTACTCCCATCTTCCACGTATTCATGCCTCCCAGTTCCTCCAGGGGAAATTTAACATGGTTTCTAAAATGATTTCTCTTCAGGGTTTTTCATTTTTCTCCAAGATCCCCGGCCAGATGGGTTTGCGTATTACATGCACTGCCCGTGCTGCTGCACCTCCTCCGTGCTGCTTTCATTCAGCCGAGGCTCCGCTCTGCCTGATCGATGCGAGCACATTACACACCAGAGTAAGAGTAAGGTAAGGGTACAGGAAAGAAAAGCATCTTTCCTTTCAGCCATTAAAAACAGATCAACGAGCAGCACCCTGCACACCGCAGCCCCTTCCCCACCCCCTCCCCGAGCGCGGCATTTCGCAGGGGGGCTTCAAAGG
>VXAV01000227.1:67082-81595 GCA_013399715.1 Alectura lathami
CTGAGAAACTCGCGTAAAACGCAACTGCAGCGCTCACCTCCAAGTTCCCATCCCACCGGTCCATTCAACTGGCTTTGCAGAGTTTCTGTGCCTAAGGAGAACAGCGATTTTTGGTTGCCTCAGGGCGATTACTGCTGCGCCCGCCCGCAGCCACCCGCGCACCGGCTGCGGGCAGCACCTGCGCNAGCTCGGCCGTGGGTCGGGTGGCGGGCTCAGGGGTGCTCAGGCAGCGCACTCCAGCCCCAGAGGAACTGAAAAAGATCGTAGCGGACACCTGGTTTAACAGGGCATTTGGAGGATGTGTCCGCCGCGGACAGGTTTAGCCGACTCGGTGGCGATGAGGATCGATCGCCACGAGCAGGTTTGAGAGCATCTCACTGCTGCCACCTTTCGCTCGGCATCTCCGCGGCTCCCCGTTAACCGGGAACCTGTCGCTAACCTTCAGGAGGTGTCAGAGGTGTCAGGAGGTGCCACAGGAGGAGCCTGATGGATTAAGAGAAGTAGGAGTGGGACCAGGGAGCGCTCCACAGGTGTCCTCCTGCTCCTGTTGCTGTGACGTGGAGGAAAGGCAAGGGAGAGCGCTGGGGGGGTAAGAAGGTGGAAAGAAGTAGGGCCAGCTTCTGTAAGGGGTTGCCCCCCACTCCATCGTAGCCCCTGTCAGCCTTTTTCCTCCCGTGATTCAGCCGCTTGCTCTGACGAGGCAGAAGCGCAGGCAGGTGGGGGCTGCTCACTTTTTTGGTCAGTCCCAGCCCTCTCAGGTGCAGGCAGTCTGTTGTCTTAGGCTTACTTAGTCTGTGCCCTGGGAAGGGTGTCTCTGGCCTATTTTTTTGTTAACTTCCTTGATTTTTTCTCTTGGGGGGAAAAAAAAAAAAAAGAGGAAAAAAGAAAAGGAAATGATGACTGTATCAAGGCAAACATTTTCAAGCATAGAAGCTGTAAAAAGTCTTTGTCGTTTTTACTTGGCTGTAATATTTACAAAGGTCCTTGAGGCCTTTAGTTTCTATTTGGTTAGAATAATGGCAAGTAAAACTTTTAGGAAATAAAAAATGTAGTAACGTGAATAGATTCAAGTCTAGTAGCAGATTTTTTTTTTTTTTTGAGATAATTTTCTACCCAAACAATAACAGCAACAAATTGTTTAAGCTTAGTCTCAAGGGTTTTGAATTACTATAGGCAGTTGCCAGTGATCATTATCAGGAGGTTTCCCTGTTAATTAAAAATCTAACTAAGGAAAACAGGGAAATGCCCACTGTCCAGTGATTAGACGAGACGTCTAAAATATGGGCTACACAGACACAAGTGCTAGTTGTATCTGCATGTCCTGTCTCAACATAAAAAACATTCACTCTTGGTTTAATCTTTCTCAGAACAGGGTTTGGGGATTTGTTTTCTGGATTTCTGGACAGAAGGGAAAGCATTGGATTTATTTGCTTTTAGATCATGTTTAAAATTAGATGATTAGAAGATCTTCTCTTGAAGATTGCTGAGATCCTCTGTTGGCCAGGGTCTAGCACCCTCCTTTGTCACATTGAAATCAATGGGAACTATACATATGCAGAATATAACTGAATTAAAGCCAGGTCTATGAAATATATTAATGTTTCAGGCAATCTTTAGCCATCCTAAAATCAGTAAAATATTATTTTTGCCCTTTTTAATTAACTGAAAAATCAGCTAAGCATAATTATTATTTAAAGTTTAGAGCAATACTTAAAAGAAGTTATCATTATTACTATTTTATCACTTTCTATGAGTCATTTAAAAATGTAATTAAAAAAAAAAACTCAATACACTTATAGCTGCAAAAGCATTTAGGATTAAGGTATAACATTAAGGCATAGCATTTACAAAACTGCATGGTACCTTTCAAATTATTTTTTCCTTTCGACCATGCTGTTTAGACTGTGCATTGAGTTTGTCCATCTCAACAGTTCAGACCATCCTGCCAAAAGCCAAGTAGAAATCTTGCCACAGATTCAGAAATTGGTTCTGTTTGAATAACTGTTAGAGAAACACCATTATACTCATTATCCTTTTATTTAATCCAGTTATGTTTGAGTTTTCCATCAAATTTTTCTATGGTGTAAAACATTGTCAGAGTTCAAGAAACCAATAGATTCGGCATCTGTTTAGACCTCAGTGAAGGCTAAGATATTACTTACCCTGAAAGAGAAGTGAATGACTTGGCGTGTCTTGCAATTATGTAGTGTATTTTCTAATCTCTTCTCTATCACATCTAGTCAGTAGCAGGAAAGATGAAGCTAAATTAATTGTCTGTTCACTCCATGAGCAACACTCTTCAAAAGTCACACGCTTCTGCTTTTTCCATCCAGTATGGCTTTACATTCTCAGAGATTGTTGTTCTGTTTTCCTGGTGCACAGGAGACTAGCATCTCATCTGGTGCCTATCCAGATTCATACTCTCGATTTCATTTAGTTGTCACACCAGCAACCTTTGTGAGATACTGAACCACTGAAGGTCCATGGGTTAGCAAGTACTTCCTGCAAGAATTTCCCTGCTCCGACCACTTTTCTTACATGTATTCATGACTGGTATATTCAATCATATTATTAATCATATTAATCACAGTATTCCTTACCGGAGTTTCTTGTTGCTGATATAGATGCATAGAGTCCTACAGCTTTACAGATCTCAGAAAACTGAGCCCCAGTTTTCCCCTCTTAGCACTGTACTGGTGAGCAATGTAGATATTCCCTGTTGCAATAAAGGACATTTCAGTCAAGTGGGCCAAGAACCAAAGCTTCTTCATTTCCTCTCTGAGCTCTTTTGTACTTCATAGTTGTGGAGCAGGTCCCTGATTGTCTCCCACTTTGACCTGACAATTCCTTCAGTCAAGCCCAAGAATTCATTCTCAGAAAAATGCTGGAGTTCTTCGTATTGCCTGGTTTGTGCAGGTTACCCAGTCTTAGGCTTTTTGCTACAGGTTCTCCTGCATAATTGGGTATCTCTAGTCCTACTTGTGATTTGTAGTGGAGAGACATGTTTGTCATCATCCCAGAGAGTTTTCAGTCTCAGTCTCACTTCAATGAACTACCTTTTTTAGGAAAATAATTTTAGAAGGGAAGGAACATTGATTGCTGCAGTTTAAATGGCCGTTCACCTAAGAGTAAAGTGGTTGGGTATGCAATTACTTGCTTATGGATGATAAGTAAAATGCTGAATTTTCCTTATGTAAGTTGTCAACATCATGGTTTTCTACCGGCAAAATGAGGTTTTCGCAATAATGTTGTAAAAATTGAAATAATGAAAACTGCATTGAACCATTTAAACAATTACAAATTGTCTATCTTGGTACCTTTATCAAAGACAGTTTTTAGCACTACTTTTAAATACGTCAGGAAAATGTGTGGAACACATGGGGCAGGATTTTTTCCCTAACTTTCTGTTCTGCTTCTGCTCTTTCAGTTTCAGGGTAACATGAAGATAAACATGGGTTTCTTACCCTGTGCTTTTTCAGCAGAAAAAGTAACTGCTTATTTTTGTCTAATCCTGTTATTTAAATCTCTGTATTACTGCGCACCTGACCACCTTGTGTCATTTTTAACTTAGTGGAAAATAGAAAGGTATATTTTATCAGTACCACCTGCTTCAATTAAAAAGGAAAAGATAACTGAATTTAGTATGCTTTTACCTGTCATGCAAGAAGGAAAAAAAAATGGAAGTAATAAGACCTTATGTAATACAAAGCCCTAAGAGGGAAATACTAAGATGTTGCCAACTCCTAAAGTAAAAATTACATTATTATTTTTAATCTAGAACTTATTAAAATTTTATCTATATTAAACTTATTTAGCCAGTGTTTTTGGCTGGATTTTGGATTTCACATAACTTCTAGTGTGGATCTTCAAAAGTAGCATAGTTAGTATCAGAATCAGTCCTTTTTGAGAGAGGTTGAAAATTTGCCCTGACAGCTCTGATAACCTCAAAAATAAGAATACCTTTAAAACAGTAAAACCTTTAAGCTGAAGTTTGAAAGATCTTTGGCATTTCCCATGTCAACTGTGTCCCTAAAACAAGTTACCATTGACACATACAGAGTTCAGGTGGCAATTAGTCTTTTTTTCTTCAGTCTAGGACATCCATTCGGGAAATTGCATTAGATTCAGTGACCTTTGGTTATGTTTATCTTATTTTGTGATACTTGGCAGATTTCTCCGCTGGTATAAAGGAGCAGAGGGTAGTACAGTACTTTTGGAAGTCTGAACATCTTCTGCAGAAAAATGTTGGTGAGCAACTATCCATCTTTGGATTCTTTATCCTGTTGTTTATTCCAATGAGCAACTAGCAAGATGGCTGTCAATTAGGGTTAATACTAACTAATACTGCTTCAAGCAATTGTGTGACACAACATAAAGTCTGGCCTTCATATATTATTATGGATTTTAAGTTTACAATAGACCTTTACTTTGTAGATCTGGGTCTCCATTTCTTGAAAAATAGAAAATCTATTAAGTCACAAGACCATAATGTGAAGTATCTCATCTTGCTGTCTTGTAGTAGTTCACAGAGGCTAAATAAAGTTTTGAAAAGCTGCAGTTTTTGTTATTATACACAGAGCTCAAAAGGAAAAAGAATGCCTTTTTAAACATACAGCATATGCTTATAAGTATTTGAAGTGGCAGGTGTTAATTTCAGCAATNTGCTCTGTTATGGATCTTTCACAGAGTCCATGATAATTTCTGTATGGTTGTTTTCTACTTTCTCATTTATAAAATGGAGAAGGGACAACATGTAAGCATGCAGGATACAAAAAAATACCTTAATATTATATTATTATTAATATACCAGTAGACTCCAGAGGGGCCAAGAACAAAGAGCCACCACAACGTGATGTGCAGTGAAAGGCAGACTGCACTGACCATGGCTGTCATTGTGGCAAGCTTCTCCCACCATTTCGTCAGGTGGTCTCAGCTTTCCTTCTTGTATGTAACTGGCAAAGAAACATGATGTTACAGGAAGGTTGCCAACAATACACTGCAAATTACTATACTTTATTGTGGAGAGTAGCCAAAATGACATATTCAATGACATATTCATGACCATTGTAATAACAACACTGACTGCTCTTTCGGACGAGTGGAGTTTTGTTACCCTTCCAGAGCTAATGGGGCAGGCTCTTTCACTTACTGTATCACAGGTGCCTCCTTTGCTCTTGACTTCTTGTCTCTGCAGATCTGTCATCATCTGATTTCTTTTCACTGTAATTATCTACCATGGCCAGCTCTGTGATCCTTCAAACTGACCTTTGTACAGACCTTTGCTACTGTTAGGTCAAATTCCGTTTACGGTACCTTATTGACTCTAAGACGTACTCTTTTATCCTAACAGACTATGGTGACTTTATACTTAGGGATCCCATTTTCCTTCTCTGTCCATCACCACATTCCTATTTTTCTCATGAAGATGTAGGAAAATATGACTACTTAGTTAGCAATATTTGCCTCTCTCTTTTCCCATGACAATCATTCAATCCATTGTCTGTACCTCATCTTCAGTGGCTTAATGGAAATAAGATATAATTACAAGGTGAGAATGCAAGAAGATTATACATCTGGGAATCAAAACTGCTGCTTCTTCCCCCATCATTCTCAAACAGAAATTATAACATACCTATTACTTGAGGAGTTCCGGGGTATGTACAAAGGGTTGCCAAATCTAGTGGAGTTTAAGGCCCAAGAGATTTCTCCAATCCAGTCTGTTTTCTGTTCCTGTTATTAGGATCATTCAGTAGCAAGGCTTAGCGAGCATTTGCAGCGGACACACAGGCATAGCACATGTCGCTGGCAACCCAGATGGACCTGGGGTTCAGAGCCTTTGCATCTGTGTAAGCACCCACAGCATTCATGTGGAAATGAACAGTACAGCCCAGCCCTGTTCCCCCTCTCCAGATGATCAGGTTGCTAGCGGACATTCACAGGCCTTCACTGTTTGTTAGTAGTTGCTCCTGTGTTCACAGCTCCCCAGACGAGATGGGTCTGCCCAGCATCCATGTCCCAAACTCATGGTCCCATTTAAACCCATCTCCAGCTCCAAATTTGGGTCCTTCCAGATTCTGATCTCCTCCAACTTGCTATCTAGTCCAGCTTGAAGCTTGCTAGTGAGTCACCTCCACCTAGCTGCACAGAGAGAGAGAGGCCACACAGAAAAATGTTAGGAACAGGGCTCGACAAGATAGTACAGACTGCAGTGATCAGGTGCAACCTGAGATATCCGATCATTGTTATTGTCTCTGTTATCTCTTGTTCCTTAGGGTCTGTGTATCTTGGGTGGGTTTTGTTACTTTTTCTGTCTCTTCCTTTTACTTTTATGTAGGATAGCTATTAAGTAGATATACTCAATAAATGTCCTTACATTACAATTATCCACATATCCTTTACAATTCACATAGCTTTTGCCTTCTACATATCCTTACCCTACCTATTAATATTCTCCAATGTTTGGGCAACTAAAGTTCACCTGCTTAAGAAAACTGATCTCCAACCAGAAACTAAAGCTTTTTTCTTAGGGACATTTATTAACAAGATTCTGAGGAAAGCATAACCCAGTGTTCTTCTAAGCAATACAATGTGCTTTTTGCAGACTGAAGAGTGCAACAACTACAGAAATAGACTTTGTTTTTTACAGGGTACTTTACTGGTAGAAGAAATACACTGATATTAAAAGAAAAAAACAGTTCTGGTAACAACAAATTCCTAGCCACTTGCATTATATCATAACACGAAGAATCAAGATAGACACAAAGCCTATGGGCTTTTTAAATACCTAGTAATCTTCAGAACCTTTCGAGTTGTTTTGGCAGCTTTTCTACAACAGCAGCCAAGAGAATCAGAGTATTCTGCACAGAGCTACTAGAACTCAGTAAAAGAAAATCAAAAAATCAAAGCCCAGACTGTTTTAACTGCAGCACTCTTCATTTCCTATAGTATCTTCTCTAGCTGTTTCTTGGCAATTTCACAGTATATTGCCTTAGGTGAGAAGAAGGTGCACATAAAACTTCATTTCTCATCATGTTCCTCAGCTATGAAACTGAAATTATTGAAAAACTCAATTCTCTGCCTTTTTTTTCCCCCTAAAGAGGATACTTGATGAATATACGCTGTTATGTGAAGGGGAAAAATAAAAAATATTAAAAAAAGAATGATTTTGTCATAATCTCGAGAGAAAATTTTTGACCTGCTCTAGAAAGCCAGTTCATTATCTGTCAAGATATTCCATAGACCTGAACCCTTTCCCAGAGACAGCTTGCCTTTCCCTTTTGCGTCTTTGTGTGACACAGACCAAAGCTGTTCCCTCATTTTGATGCAATCATAATTCTGAATTATTTACAGAATTAGGGGACTTCTTAGATCTAGAGCTCAATGTAGTAAAAGAGCAGAGAGATGGGATTAAGTCATTTTATCTTTTCCGAAGATGACATGAGAAAAGACGAAAGTCACCTGGGTATAGGAAAACACATGGATGAATAATAAAGGGTTTCTGAATGCAATTACATAGACTTCTACAGCCTACAAACCTGAAAAAATCCTGCAGAAATGACCAGTACTGCATCTTTCATCGTACAATACAGAAGAATGTTTCTTCAAAGAAATCTGTGGTGATTTTGTTCATTCCGGACTCCTATTAGCTTATGTATTAGGGCAACTCCCTCTCTCTCCCTTCCTTTTGTCCTTCCTTCCGTCCTTCCTGTCTTTTACATGCTGAGACAGACAGTCAATCTAGACATCAAGATATCCACCAGATCTGGAGGCAACATTTTAAAAGGTATGTGTAATCTTACAAATTTTCAGGATCCTAAGAAGTATTATTGTCCTCATAACTATTCTAACATCTTCTGGGATCATTTTCTGTAGAGTAGATCTCATCCTTTTCCCTAAAAGAAAATCTAAATTCAAGTAAATATCCCAAATTAGATCTTGTCTGCGTCAGTTGCCTAAGTTTTTCAGTGTGTGTATTCAGTTGATTCTGCATTTTCTCATCCTTTTCTGGTATATGTAGGACAATACTAGATAACAGGTGCACACCATGGCCACATGGATGGCTTAGAAGGGCTCTGTCTTTCAGAAACAATCCTCTGAGAGTAGTCTTTTCATGCTCCCATTGTTTATCTCTTCCCATTGGACTAATTTCTAACAGGTTTCTTCTCACCTTTTACTCGCACAACTGCACAGTGTATTTTTCACTGTTAACTTTCTTGTTTTGTTGGGTTATTTTTGCAATTTGTCAAGGACATTTTGAATTCTAATGTTATGTTTCAACATACATTCAGCCTCACCTGGTTTTCCATCATCTGCTCACTTAATAAGCCTACTTTTATTTCAGTATCAAGTTCATTAATGACAAGGTTTGAGTAAAAATGGATTCTAAGCAGACCTCTTCTACTGTGGGCAATAACTCATTGACAGCTCCCCCTCTGATTATGGTTTTCCAACAAGATTTACACCCACACTGTAGCAGGTTTTAACCAGATTATCCTGTAATAAATTGCATCTACATGAAGTTGTGGCTGCCCCATCCCTGGCTGTGTTCAAGGCCAGGCTGGATGTGTTCCTGGGCAGTTTGATCTAGTGAGCTAGTGGCTGGCAGCCCTGTCCACAGCAGGGGGGTTGGAACTAGATGATCTCTGAGGTCCCTTCCAACCCAAGCCATTCTAGGATTCTATGATCTCCCTAACCTGCTTATCAGAGTATCATGCAAGACATTATTTGTAATTATATTAGTGTCATGCTATGAAGTATGTTTTTACTATTTTTGTGTTTCCATTCTATCCACAAGCCTTGTCACTCTACTGCACAATAAAATTATATTGATTTGACATATTTAATTTTTTAGAAATTCACATTAGTTGCTATTAATCTTGTAATCTTTCAGTATCTTCACTACTTGCAAATGGTTTATTTATTTTTATCAAGGTTACTCAGGATTCACAGTGAAGCCAAATAACATGCAAAATCCACATGGAATCCTCCAGCTCTTGTATTTTACCATCCTTAGAGTTAGCCAAGATTTTAGCTGCCTCCTGTCTCTATGAATTTTCAGAAATAAAAGCTAGGGACTGTGCTTATTTCAGTTCCATAAACCTTCTAGAATGAAATTTATCAGAGCCAGCTGATCTCAAAACAATTATCTTACCTAAATGCATTCGTACCTGTTTTCTCTTTGCTCTAGGCTGAGATCTTATCCTGCTATTGTGAATTGATCGATTGTGGAAGCCAGATGTTGATGGATGGGGCATTTGGTGGAGGCAAGATTCAAAAAGGCAAGAAATACAGGGGTTTTCTTAGCTGACGGTAGTTTTCTTCTCTGCTGGATAATGAGCCACTGTTTTTTCTACTCTGCTAGCATGCTATGCATTTATTGCTGTGATGTGTCTTTTTGTTCTTATGGGGTTTATGCTTTGGTCATTTGTTTCCACATGCTTGCTTATGTTATTCTGCATTCATCCTTAGCAATCTGATTCAGTCTTCACTTCCTGGATTCTTCTCTTCTCTGAAGTAACAGAAGAATTCATTAGTTAAATCAATTGCTTCTTATCCTTCCCCCTCACTGCACTGTAAGTCTGTGAAAATATGACTCTAGCTTGAAAATCATGTGTGACTTGGAATTCTTTTGGAAAAGGTGATCCTAAACAAAAGTAGATGAGGAGGGTAAAAATTTATCAGAAGAAGATATATAGTTAATAGAGTTAGTTGGCTTTTTTTCTAAATCAGACGTATCTTATTTACATAGTATGAAGATTCATTAGAATTGTTTGGGTTTATCAATTAATTATTTTATTATTAATATAATAAACACATTGAGGAGAGAGTCAATGTCTTTTGTGTCTCTCAGCTGTTTCCAGAAAGTCTGTTTTATAACTCTACAATTAGTTCATTAATTCTGTTTTGCAAACTGTTAATACAAGTCAATTATACTGTTCAGCATTTGACAAGACCTAGAAGCCCCTCATGGGTTACCAACAGAGTCACTGTATGAGCAGGAATTTATAGATATGAACAATGCTGGCAGTTCCATTGGTAAGTGTTTCTGATTGTGTTTGTTTTGAGTACTTACACACACACTGCACACAAGCAGGAATCATCAGCTCATCATGGGTGGAAAGTTGACTCAGTCTGGCAACTCATACATCTACAGCAGATCAGCTGTTATTAGAAGCTTACACTGCAGCCTGTAAAAAATATTATAATTAGCATTGCAGAATGCACTTTTGCTGGACAATGGTGGGTCCCCTTATACTGAAATTAATCTAGCAAATGATATACAAGGAAAATAAAAGATGTTGAGTTCTTGCTGACATACATGCAAACAGTGAATGATGAAAGAATGTCTCTATCACGTGTCTCAGGCTGTGAAGTACTGTCACATTTTATCTGAGAATAAAGATTATTTTCTGTGTTTTTGTCAGAGGACAGAACTCATCACACCTCCTTGTCCTGAGCTCCACAGTGAATTTGCAATAACTCTACCATTTGCTTAAAGCCAACAATTTTTACTGTATCTTTAGTCTCAAGATCTCTTATAGCATTTTTGTCATATTGGACTCCCCTCTGATGTCTCTGACTTAGAAGTACAGTTACTTGTGTGGAGAGCTTCCTTACTGTTTCAGGAGAAAATGCCATTGCACAAAGCAGCTCTCTATCAAACTCCAGATTGTTCTTCATTAAGCTTTCTCCATGCTGAAAAGAATGTTAGGAACCCTTACATTTCTGGAGCTTGAATTTGTATTTCAGATTTGCAGAGCTTAGCTTTATACAGCTTCCAGAAGCATTGACTAAGAGCAAAGTGGGCTAGGTTTAATTTCTAGTGTTCTATTAGTCATGCTCTCAAAGAATCTGCAGGAAAAGTAACTACTAACTAGTCAGCAGTCTGCCTTCAGGAAATTCAAAAGAAGTGGTGCTCCAGGCTTTTCATTTTGGCTATGTTGTCTGCCACTTCATCTGCCACTCTTCTTTCTGTTCCGTCAAAACTGACCAAGAGGATCCACCTTGTTATCACAAGGCAGAGGAAAAGGGTGATCTGTAAGAAGGGTAGAAATTGCCCATCAAGTTAGCAGGTATCTGTGCACTTCAGAAATATCTTCTGTCCTATTAGTGATGAGGTTCTTTCAAAACCGTGGAGACTAGATGTATTTCTCTTCTCCACACTCCCACGCCTATGCAAGTCTACCTATATACACACCTACATTCCATGTCCCATGAATAAAGAAATAAGGAAACCTTTGTTCACTACTATGGGCCTTCTCCCACTATTTGAATGACAAATCTCTCCATGCCATGCTTGTTTGAAAGAGGAGGGAGGCTTGTCCAAAAATGCACCTTTATTAAGCAGATGTAAATTTTCTGAACACTCCACTCAAAAGTACATTTTCTCCTCCACATTTCAAGCCAGGGCTGCCCAATCTCATCTACTGGCAGAGAGCAACTATAGCCAGAGGCAAAAGCAGGAAGGAATGTCACCAGCAGGGCTTGGAGGAGGACACAGGGCATGCCAAAATGACCAGGGAGTATCCAGCACACTAAAGAACAAGTTGACATCCCCTATATCTTAGAATCCTGGGCCACCATGTCATGTGGGTGCTAGTCAGGCAGGAGAAAGCAGCAACTGGAAGAAGGTAAATGAGCCGAGTACTCACCAGAGGGTCTTGAATGGAAAATTAGGCCCTGTGTGCTGTGGACCCAGTCAAACAGTACATAGCATGTGCCCTGCATGACAGCTACTATCCCTCTGCTGAAGAGCCTTTTTTCCCTCTTGCCTGCCTGATTTTCAATGCTGTGGCAGTACTTGATTCTGATTGCATTAGAACAGACGTCTGTGTGTTGTAAGATACAGTTAGGCATTATTTTGGACAACACTTGGCAGCTTCTAGGAAACAAATAAGGGTTTAAAATCTAGATGAAAATGAAGCTAGTTGTATTTTCAAATGGAAAAATGCTGAAATGTTTTTCATTTTGTATTTGAAAACCATCTTATCAGAATGTGCCAGTGGTTAATTTTCGTAACATTTGTGTGTGCAACACAAAGGGACGATAAAAAATTAGGAAAGGTAAAAACATTCATAGATCGTTCGATAGACCATATGGTGATGGCAGCCCTTGAAGAACAATAAAGTCATCATCTTCTGGCCTTTAATGTTCACTTGTTTTCCTGTTAGTTTGTAATTTGCCCTGTGGCAACATCATAAATCTTTTTAATGTGTAATAACTCTTATTACTTCATTTCTTGCAATTACAAAAGGTGTTTTATGTTTATCAGCCATTCTAGTCAACACAGATCCTATCTAATATATATCTGGAGCAGTAAAAAGATTGAGTATATCAGTGCCTTGTATAGTGGGGAACATAAAATCAAACATTAATAAAGACTTTTGACAATCTCCATCTGCTTGATCTTCACACTTCTCCCTCTGCTTTTTTAAGAGACAAAGTCTTGAAATATTTCAGCGTTTCCTCTAACTCATCTAGTCTGCCAATTTTTGTGTAGATCAGAAGATCTCAATTTATGAGTCACTTCATCCTGTGACCAGAGCAGAGAACAGTGTTTCTGTTCAGGTCATGGGTGTTACTTTTGTGTCTCTGGGAAACATGCTGAAAATATTCTGGAGCACTTCTGAATTTGCGGATGAGTTGCTGCAAAGACTTGACTGTAGGGTCATGGAAAGCTGTCGAAAGTGTGATTATGTATACTGAGATGTAGGAGGAAAAAAGACTGAAAAGCTTTTGAATAGAATATCCAGTTAGAAGGCTCCATTTGTGCTGAAAATAGCATTAGCTTGTCACTGCTACAAGCATAAAATATCTGTGCAGTTTTTCTTGAGGTAGTTTGTTAAAGTCCATCTTAGCAGCTAAAGCACAGCAATTCTCTCTTCACACTAGTAGCCTTCTTTAACATAAATTAGATCAAAACCAACATAAAATTAGTTATCTAAATTCCTATTTTTGTATTTATGTTTAGATGCCTGACTTAGGAACCACATTTATTGATTATATTGTCCCCCAGTTCAAAACTGAAATCAGAATTTACTGGGTTAAAAATGCAGAAAATAGGAAGTATGAATCCATAAACTGAAAATGATCAGATTTTCCTCAGTTCTAACTCTTGGTTGTTTTCCGCACTTTATTTACTGCTCGCATGTAAGCACAAGCATTAGGCTACAGTTTCATGTGCTCAGTGAGTTTTGTATAGAGGAAATAGATTTAAGATTCATACAGGCAAAAAATATTAAAACTATATATTTTGATATGTGAGGAAATGACATTGCAATTAAACATATCTCAAGAATTATCATTTAAAGCTGTGAAATTCTTAAAATAATTCTACCCTTTTCTTATAAGAGTTCTTCTTTATATATGTAATTATTTTCTTCCACTTGCTTAAAATAGTATTAATCTTGTATTTGGAAAGATGAAAAAGCAGTAACCTGAAGTGATTCACATGTTATGCACAACAGTTTAGCCTTGGTCGAATTTTTCTTCTTCGTGAAGTAATCTCATCTCCCACAGAGATGAAAAAACTCTTAAATCATTATATTCTGCTTGTATAGGTGATACCATACATGTCACAAAGAAAGTTTTCTTACGATTTTAATTTGTGTAGATCCTAATTATGACATATTTTAGCAAGGGGAAATGTATTATAACAATGAATAATGTAAGTCTTAGAAAATAACTATCTGTAGAATAAATGTACTTCATAAGAGCATCAAAGCTAAGTATTACCAAAACAAGCATCTGTCTGCTATTTTTGAATGAAGATCAAGCAGACAATTTTATTGTTGTTAATTTCCTTAAGAAAGAATTGCTTCCCTAAAACTGTAGCCTAAAGCTGGGCCAACAAAGCAGCTTAACAAAATACCTACCAGCAGACTGTCGGTTCATATCAGTGTAGGAAGCATGTTTTCCTAAAATAGTTGTGATGGGTATTTCTGTAACTCCTAAGCCAGCTCCAATAAAGACTCTAGGGATCATGTCTAACATAGTATTTCTTCTCCCCTACAACCAGTGTCTTCCACATTGGTTCCAGAAAGAAAGGTCCAAAGAGTTCTCACGGCACTTTTATTAGTGTTCATTTTGGGGAAGTTTCCAACTAGGTCTAAGGAGATTTTCAAGACTTGACTGGACCAAAGCAGTGTGGCCTATATCAAATGTTGACCCTGCTGTGATAAAGAGATTGGGACTAGCTGGTCTCCAAAGGTTCTTTCCTAACTGAATAAACCTATTACTCCATGACCTCAATCTGATTTTTAAAATGTTTATTTACAACAAAAATCTAGCTGTAAGTGTGATAAAGTGTTGTGGCTCAAAACCGATTGGTTTTAGAAGCCTGCAGCATATTCTTCTTTTAACACATAAGCATAGCCCAAAAGTGGCTTCTGGACCAGATGCGATTTACAGCATTCTTCTGGCTCCTCACCTAGAAAAGAGTGAGGAACAGTTCAAAAAATCAACGCTACCTAAACATCCAAACACCTTCATTTGTATGTAAGCTCTTCTTCTGT
>VXAV01000228.1:20280-52716 GCA_013399715.1 Alectura lathami
TTCCTTTATACACACATATATATATATATATATATATTTCAAACTGTTTGTGCCTTTAAACTCCATTAGCTGTCAGTGTAGACTTCTTTTGGATTTAAGAGCACCAAGAATTTCAAATGATTCTTGTCTTCTGCAGATTTTCATTTCTATCTTACAGGATTAACAACATTTAAAAGCTGACTTAAATCTTGGGTGACAAACTATTTAAAATCAATGTTCTACATATATGTTCTTAATATGTCCTCACTAGCATTCATTTTAATTTAGCTGACCATCACTCTACCTAAAAAAGTATTTATTTTCCTGCTTTGTTTTCTTTTGTTTTGTGTTGCTTTTTAAGTCAAAAGTGCTTGCTTCTCTTAACTTAAAATTGTATTTGGAGGTCAGAACTTGTGCTACAAGGAAAGAGTATTTAAAAATATTAAGAAAGCTAGGAATGATTTTTAAATTTTTACCTGGTGTTCAATAGCATGAGTAGAATCAGAGGATAACAGAATCTCTAACGTTGGAGAAGACCTCAAAGATCATCTAGTCCAACCACCAACCATCAACACTATGCCTACTAAACCATGTCCCCACATGCCATATCTACATGTTTCTTGAACACTTCCCTGGGCAGCCTGTTCTAATGCCTGACCACAATTTCTGAGAAGAAATTTTTACTAACATCCAACCAGAACCTCCCCTGGCACAGCTTGAGACCATTACCTCTTGTCCTATCACTGTTACCTGGGAGAAGAAGCCAACACCCACCTCACTACAGCCTCATTTCAGGTAGCTGTAGAGAGCAGTAAAGTCTCCCCTGAGCCTCCCCTTCTCCAGACTAAACAACCTCAGTTCCCTCAGCTGCTCCTGAAGACTTGTGCTCCAGGCCCCTCATTAGCTTCATTGCCCTTCTGTGGACACACTCCATGGCCTCGATGTCTTGTAGTGAGGGGCCCAAAACTGAATACAACAATCGAGATGTGGCCTCAGCAGTGCCGGGTACAGTACCAGTACGTCCCTGCTCCTGCTGGCCACACTGTTTCTAATGCAAGCCAGGATGCTGTTGGCCTTCTTGGCCACGTGGGCACACTGTTGGATGTTCAGTTGTCAGTAAACTAACACCCCCAGGTCCTTTTCCTCCACATAGCTTTCTAGTCACTGTGCCCCAAGCCTGTAGTATTCCTTGGGGTTGTTGTGGCCAAAGTGCAGGATCCAACACTTGGTCTTCTCGAACCTCAAGCAATTGGCATCAGCCCACCGATCCAGCCTGTCCAGATCCCTCTGTAGGTCATTCATATCCTCACCTCAGGCAGATCAACACTTCATCCCAGCCTGGTGTCATCTGCAAGTTTAGTGAGGTTGTACTCAATGTCCCCATCCAGATAATCAATAAAGATATCAAACACGACTGCCCCCAGTACTGACCCCTGGAGAACACCACTCATGACCAGTCACCAGATGGATTCAACCTTATTCGCCACCACTCTCTGGGCACAGCCATCCAGCCAGCTTATCACCCATCAAAGAGTACACCTGTCCAAGCCAAGATCTGACACCTTCTCAAGGAGAATGCTGTGGGAGACAGTCTCAAAGGCTTTAATAAAGTCTAAGTAGCCTACATCCACAGCCCTTCCCTCATCGACTAGGTGGGTCACCTTGTCATAAGAGGAGATGAGGCTGGTTAGGCAGGACCTGCCTTTCATGCATCCATGCCGGCTAGGCCTGATCCCCTGGTTCTCTCTTGCATACCATATGATCGCACTCAAGATGATCTGCTCCATAACCTGCCCTAATACCAAGGTCAGGCTGACAGGCCTGCCATTCCCTGGATCCTCCTTCTGACAATTCTTGTAGACGGGAGTCACGCTGGCAAGCTTCCAGTAGTCTGGGACCTTCCCAGTTGACCAGGACTGCTGATAAACGATGGTTAGTGTCTTGGCAAGAACTCCCACCAGCTCCGTCAGTACTCTTGGGTAGATCCCATCTGGCCCCATGGACCAGAGGCTGTTGAGGTGGAGTAGCAGGTCTCTGACTATTTTCTTAGTCAGTGGGGAGCTTATTTTTCTTTCCATCCCTGTCTTCCAGGTTATGGGGCTGAGTACCCTGAAGATGACTGGCCTGACAATGAAAAACAGATTTAAATAAGGCATTGAGAAGCTCATCTCTAATGCATTTGGTTTTAACCCCTTCCCCCTTCAAACCTAGCTTGAAGCCATCTCAACTATCCCTGACAACTCCTGGGCTAGAATCCTTTTCCCTCTTTGAGAGAGGTGGATCCCATCTATCGCCAGCGGGCCACGTGCTCAATAGACTGCCCCATGATCAAAAAATCCAGAATTATTCCGAAGGCACCAGCCTCTTAGCCATGTGTTGATCAGATTCATTTTCCTGCTCCTTTCAGTATTTTTCACTACCACTGAAGAGATCAAGGAGAACACCGCCTGTGCTCTGACTCCTTCAATTAACCGCGCCAATGCCCTAAGATCACTCTTGATAGCTCTTGGTCTTCTCTCTTCTTCTCTGCATATCCTGGTTGCTGCACTCCTGGTTACTTGCACTCCCTAGAGGCTGCCTTTATATGTATGGGGGTTAGGCATCCATCACTCCTGTTTCTCCCCACACTGCGTCAGTGCATTCGTGCATCTGACATGGGGAAGCGGGCTGCGAGAGTGCCCTCTCTTTCCCAGAGCTTCTTTTTGTCTTTTTTCGATGACATTTTGCCTTTTGGGACCAGTCTCTTGGTGCTGTTGGTCTCATGGCCTTGCACCTGCAAGTCCAAATTGTGGTGCTATGAAAGGCACTCACAAGACATAAACCTCTGCTAGCACAAGAAGTGCCTTCCCTTCCTTCACTTCTTGTTTTTCAGATTTTATAGTAGTCAAAACAAAGCATAGTGCACGATACAAGTAATTTAAATCCTTGATAAATACAATCTGATACATGCACATAAGGACTTAACAGCCAGGCAGCAGGCAATGCTGACACATGCAGTGCGGGGTCCTGATGTTTTCATCAGGATACGGTGGAAGCAGAAGAGCTTGGTGAAAGCCATCATCACCCTCATCATGACTCGTTGCTGCACTGCAGGAAGGCCAGCCACAACGTAACGCTCAGCCTGGGCCCTGCTGCCCACAGCAAGTGGGCTTCCCTTTCCCTTCTCATTTTTTCCCCAACATTAACTTCCATCATTACAGTTGGTTATTGCCATCAGCTGCAGACCTCACTAACAAATCTTTGTGCATATGAGTCTGTCTCCCTCCATGCAACTGGAAGCATATACGATGGATGGAAAAGCAGACACACTAGGAGCCTGGCCTCAGCCCAAACAACTACTACTTGCAGGGCTGGGCCACCCACACTGTACGTGATGCAGTCAGTGAGATACCCCTGTGTTATCCATCGGGCTAACTAACAGGTCAGTGCATCAAAGCTCCCTCAGGAAAGGCAGGGTGCATTTCAATACTTGTGTCCTCCCTGGGTACTTTACAAGTGACATATCCTTCCCCTTCTCCTTCCCTTCCCTCCCCTCCTCTCCTTTTTGGCCAAGGAACCACCAAAACCCACACAAGGGTAATAATCTAATTCATTCTAACATCAGCAGTTGTGCTTTTATTTGGATGTTATTTGGAGCAGGTGGAAGTACATATGAATGCCGAAATTAGGATGCTCAGGTATCTTTTCATCTGCCATTTTCTTCATAACCTTATGCTGTGCTTTAACCCACAGCAGATAGCTAGCCCCCAACAGTCGTTGACTCACCCTCCCCTACCCAGTGGGATGGGGAAGAGAAGTGAATGCAAAAAGATGGAAAAATAACAAAGTAAAACTCATTATTTGAGATAGGGAAACTATTTACTAAGACAGCAAAGGAATAAAAGATGAAAAAAAAATATAAAAGGAATAAAAAGATAATAATAATTATAATTGGGAAAAGAACTCCTTCCTCCAGAAGCAGAACGAGAACCCCTACCTCCAGAAGCAGGAAGAGAACACCCCCTCCCCCCCGCTCTCCAGAAGTTCTTCTGGAACCAGGAAGACAGTAACTTCCTCCAGTTCCTCCAGTTCCATCAGTTTACATGTTCCTTTTACACGATATTATATGGTATCCCTTTGATGAGCTTAAGTCAGATGTCCTAGAACCCCTCCCACCTTCCTAAACCCGCGTCTACAGGCAAAAAGTACAAGGAACTGAAACGCACCTGACTACACATTGTCATCAAGATCAAAATAAAAGCACAGTGAAAGAAGAATGGCTCTACTCTAGCTGAAAACCACGACACCTCAGCTGGTTTCATTTATGTATAGGTGTTTGTATGTAAGACATAAATAAAAGATGCAGCCACACTGTCATTGTAGAAGTACTGCTCTGATGAGTTCTGAATTATCTGGTGTTAATTCTATCCTTTTTCGACAAGGTATAAAATATCTACCACAAACTCAAACTACCATTAAACACTAGTTCCCAATTCTGCTAAAGATGAACAGGAAGCATGGTGTATTCCAGCACTAATCTAATTTAAGTATTAGATTTTATTATCACTTTTTATCATATTGACTTGGTATAATATTACGATTAGCTCTTTGTTCTCCGTAATACAAAAAGTCCTGATGTGATTATACCTTCAGCTTGTGTTAGTGAAAACATATAATTTCAGAAATCTGATTAACTTGTTTTATATAACAGAAAACTGCTAATGTGGAAAATCCAAATGTTAATATGATTAGATTGCCAAGAAACATTCAATTTAGTCTTCTGGTACGTTTTTTCATCTAAAAATAAATAAATAAATGAAGGTGAGAAAACACTATAGATCCTGCTTCTAGGGAAATATTCATAAAGTTAAAAGGCAGGAATGTATCTGACCTTTATATTCATGAATTTAAAGTTTTACAACTTTATTTTTCCCAAGATAAATGCTTTTTATGAAATGCTTTTTATGGAGGCATTTGTGGGGTTTTAGTTTTCTTTGTTTCTCATTGTTGTTGTTTTTGATTTAATAAATGTAGTCCTAACAGCTTGAGAAGACAGACAACACAATCGCTAGGCCTTGTTCTCGTGGGGGACTTCAACTTACCAGATGTCTTCTGGAAATACAATACAGCAAAGAGGAAGCAGTTTAGGAGATTCCTGCAGATAACTTCCTGACAAAGCTGATAAGAGAGTCTACCAGAAGAAATGTCCCTCTAGACCTAGTGTTTAAGAGCAGAGAAGGTCTGGTGGGAGACGAGGTGGTCGGAAGCTGTCTTGGGCATAACAACCATGAAATGATAAAGTTCTCTGTTCTTAGCGAAGTCAAACTGCTACCTTGGACTTCAGGAAGGTAGACTTTGGACTGTTTATGACATTAGCTGGGAGAGTCCCTTGGGAGACAGTCCTGAAGGGCAAAGGGGTCCATGAAGGCTGGACATTCCTCAAGAAGGAAATCTTAAAGGCACAAGAACAGGCTGTCCCTGCATGTCGCAAGCCAAGTGGGCAGGGAGGATGACCAGCCAGGCTGAAAAGGGAGCAATTGCTGAGGCCCCAGGAAAAAAAGAGACCCACTTTGGAAGAAGGGGCAGGCAGCTTGGGAAGAATACAAAGATGTTGTTATGATAAGCAGAGAGAAAATCAGGCAAAAGCCCAGCAAGAACTTAATTTGGACACCATTGTAAAAGACAAAAGAAAATGGTTTTACAAATACACTAACAGCAAAAGGAAGGCCAAGGAGAATGTCCATCCTGGCTGGGCCAGGGCCTCTCCCCTGCATGGGCCTAATGGGCAGTGATCATGCCCATCCTGGCAGGGCTCTGGTTCTGCTGTCATAGGGCCTCTGAGCTACCGCACAGTGTACCTGTCACGGGGGAAGGTGGGAGGGTGGAGCATGCTCAGAGTCTCCTCAGCTGCTCCCAGCTTTTCACCTGAAGGGAGAGGCAGGGGCTGGAAAGGCATTTGGGCCCCACTGGCCACCGCTGAGAGGCAGGTGATGCCTCCATGCACTTGCCCACTCAGTATGGGTCCCATGGTGGGAACTCCTAGCCCTGATGTCTACAGTCACCTTCCAAGGTATCTGGGCACTGCTTCCAGTAGAAGCATCCAACAGGCAACTACTTCCTTCCTTCAGAAGACAGAACCTAGCCCAGATAAGACAGCAGCTCAGCCCGTGCATTGGCAGGATCTGCTATTTTGCTCCACAGATGAAGAGGAGCAGCTTAGATGCTTCACTCAGTGATGATGTAAGCACTGGGTATACTACAGAGAGCCTGCAAGTCAGCTTCTGCACAATTTTTCCCAGTTAGCTTCAGCTTCTGGAAGACCACATGAGAAGGCCAAGGGAGATCCTGAGGCACCACACAGCCAGCTTCTGTCACTACAGAGCAGCTGAATCCCACCTCCAGTGGCAGGCATTGAAGACAGTTTCCTGCAAGGAAGGACAAGTGAAAGTGCTCTCTTACAGATCTTGAAATCTCTGGACAGTGTGCTGGAAGTGCTACTATGTGCTTCACCAGACTTCACACCTTAAAGACCATCTTGCAGGTCTGGCATTTGCCATGAACAAGGGTGTCTTCCTTCCACCAAAGAGAAGCAACCAGCTGAAGTGGACACTGTGGGCCAGAAGCAAACACAGAGAGCATGCGGTGGGGTGGGGGACTTGACAACCTCAGAGCCAGTGGTTTGCACCTGAGCAATAGAAGACACTTGAGCGTCCCTCTAAGAGCCCACAGTGGCAATTGGCGCTGCTGACCCACTTTCACAGAAGAGCACCTTCCCCACTACATTGGTGCTCTTCTCCTGAGAAGTGAGCAAGGCAGAGACATACTGGGACATGGCCATCACGCAAAGGGAAACTCAGCCTTGAAACCCTCTTCTTCTGACTCCTTAGTGGGCTGTATGCTGGGCTTACCACTGACAGCCTCCAAGGACATTGCTGGCCCAAAGCCCTTTCCTTCTGGAGAGGGGACAAAAAGCCATTTTGGAAGAGTGTGTGGAAACAAGCAGAAGCAGGTGAGGGCTGGGATTATGATGGGTGACCACAGTAGGTCTCCATTTGGCATCTGCTCATGAGGCCATGGCGTTGGCAGACCCTCTTTCCAGGCTCTTTTCCTGTTCAGGACAATCCTGGGCATATTCTGTAATCTCCGCTATGTGCTTGGCAAAGTTGCCGCTCCAGGAGATGCCATTGCATCCCACAGTAGACCAACAGCTTTTCTCTTCTCAGGCCCTGCTGCCCTTCACTAGATCCATGGCAGCGGCAGTGCCGTGGCCCACCATGGGGAGGATTGTCAGCCTGAGCAAGGCCCTGGTCCCCACCTCTCTGATGAAGATAAGGAGCTGGTGTGGGCAGCATTTCTAACCCTTGTTGGCATCCCAGAATAGCTGGTAGCTCTGGGCTCCCTGAAAGAGAAGCCTGGACACAGCAAGGGAGGGTATTCAGAGAGGCTCTGGCTCTACCTTCGCACTGACACCTCTCTCCCATGCCTTCTCTCTTTGGAGCCAGCTCTCTTCTCATGGATGGGAGCAATTTGAGGGTCCATGTCTGGCTGTCCTCCCTTCCCTAGACTACTGCCCCGCTGCTTCGGGGCAGCTTGCAGGTCTCTCAGGCCCAGCCCTTGCCTTCTGCCACTGCTGCAGCCCACCAGCCCTGGGGCATCCCACTTTAGCCCCTCAGGCCTTCACTGCCTGTGCTGGGGAGTGCTGTGGGCCAAGTAGCTCCAGGCCTTAGGAGAACCATCCGGAAGGCTCAGGCAAGAGGAGAGGGCATATGGCTGCATGTTTACACGGAGATGGGGACCCTACAGGAGGGGAAGGATGCCTCCATCAGATGAACATGGGTGTGGAGACCAGCAGACCCAGGGGCAGAGTACCATGGGCACCAAAATCCTGCAGCCTGTCAATACCCTTCAACAGCTCCCTTCGAAGGCAGGCAGCGAGCTCCTCACCTGGGCACAGCTGCAACAGATAGGGCCCCTGCAGGGCTCAGGGCAGAGCTCACCAAAGTGCTGGCACTCAGATCATGCAGCACGGAGCCTGGTGCTGGTACACTTTCATCCCAAGTGCACTAGTTCAGCCCTGCTGGTGCTGTCTCTCTTTCCTCCCTCAGGACTCATCCAGCACATCCACATGTACTGTCTTCCAGCTGGCGAGCCACAGCAGCAGAGTGGGCAAATAACTGGGCCAGATCTTGCCCTACCTCTGGAGCCCCCAGAAGCCCCTGCACAAGTTGGCCATCAGGTTCACTGATGGTGTGCCAAAATCCCCGAGATCCTCAGTGCCCTCAGCAGCTTAGCCCCAGCCCCACCTGTTGGTGAATGAGCAATGTGACTGCAGAGCCACGCCTACCCAGTGAGGGGCCAGGGTGCCCAGGGGGCTCCCTGCTTCCCCCTGCCAGTCCTGCCCTTGCAGCAGATTCTGCTGGAAGCCTTTCTGGGTGCCTTGCAGACTCCTTGGGGGTTGTGCTCAGGGACACATGGCCAGGCAGACAGGGTTGCTAGGGTGGGCTGTGTTGCCGGAGTGGACTGTCCAGTGGGATCTGTAATGGACTATGTGTGCCTAGGACTCACCGTGCAGCAATTGAAAGATGGGTGCAAGAAGCTGAGGAAGAGCATTGAGGTGATTGAGGGTAGTGAAATGTCAGTGAGGTGTGGCAGGGAGAAGAAAAGACCCTGGGCAGTGAGCTGCAACCCCTGACCCCACCAGGGAAGGCTCTGTTTCCTATGCAGACATGAGGCAGGATGGGCAGAGCAGTGAGAAATTTCAGGGCCATATGGAGCATCTGCTGCCAGCACCTTCCAGCTCATCCAGCTGTCTCTGTGCTCCACCCTGGCCATGGGAAGAGCAGAGTGGGATGGCCTTGGCAAGAGGGGTTTCTGGGGCTGCTTTGAACAGATACAGGCTCTGACCTCACCTCTGTTCCTTTCAAAGTCAGCCCTGAGAAGTGTGAGTGCAACATCAGCCCTTCAGTGTCCTCCCTGGTGACTCAGACCATCCGGATCCTGAGAACTGCTCCTGGATTCCCTCTGTGGGTTCTGCGCTGCTGGCTCTGGATGGAGTGTGTGGGAGAGGAGGACCCATGCCCCAGGAGATGGCTGGCTGTGCTGCCGCATCTCTGCTTGGTGCTGACCCCAGCTCCAGCCCTCGATTTCTGCCTGTCCCTTCATGTACTCTTTGCTAAACCATCTGCGGGGCTTTCCCCAGATAAATGATATAAAAAATTTATCTATATTATTGATATAATACAGATATAACGTAATGATTTAACATGCTCATTGAGTCATGAAGTTCAGAGTGGACCCCCCTGCCTTCTAAACACACTTAACCACGGAAGTAAGAAACCTAAGTGTAGCTGGATCCACTCCTACTCCCAGGCTTGGTCAAAAGTTGTAGCTGAGCAGTGCTGTACAGAGCCAAGGACATTTTGGTTTTTCAGCTTACTGTCCTGCCAGCAAGGTGCTGAGGCAGCACAGAGAGCTGGGAGGGGACAGAACCAGCACAATTGACCTAAACTGGCCAAAGGGATATTCCATAGCACATGACCCCATGCATTAAAGTAACCACAAAACTGAGGGGAGTTGGCTGGTGGGCAGCTGCTGCTCTGGGACTGACTGGGCATTGGTAGGCAGGGTGGTGTGCAATTACATCATACATCACTTGTTTTGTAAATGTACATATATATATATTTATATTATTATCATTACTGTTATTTCTCTCTTCCTTTTCTGTCTTAGTAAATAGTTTTTATCTCAGCATATGAGTTCTGTTTTTTGTTTGTTTGTTTGTTTGTTTGTTTTTCCCCAATTCTCTCCACCTCCCACTGGGTTGGGGGAGTAAACAAACTGCTCTGTCCTGCGTAGCTGCTTACCAGGTTAAACACAACAGACATGCCATTCCCACAGTCTATGTGTTGTCCTGCCATAACGGAGGTGGCCATTTCCTTTCTAAGCAGACTGGTCTGGCCCAGGCCACAGCAGACAGCCATCACCCACAATCAAAATATTAGTGTGCTATTAACACTTTCTCAGCGTAATCCAGGACAATCCTATACATTTTTTTTACAAAATGAAAATGAAATCCCTCGCCTAAGGATCAGTTTAACCTGTCCTTACTCTTTCTCTCAGTACTGTAAGGAGGGAAGTGCTAAATACTCTTTTCATAGCTTTATTACTGTTGTTATTCAATGCAAGAGGTGCTTGGATACTATTATGATGAAAAGGAGCACTCAAGCTTAAGGAAGAAATGTAACACAGATGCTGTGAAAGATGAGTAAATCACATTGTCTGGGTATTGTGTGGGCAACAATCAGGTGGAGCTAGAAGCCATTTTGCAGCAGGAAAACTGTGACATAGTTACCAAAACCTGGTGGGATCACCCTCACGACTGGAGTGCTTCAATGGATAGCTATAAGCATTTTGGAAGGTATAGGCAAGGAAGGAGAGGCAGCTCGACTCTGGTAATGATAAGGTAGAGTCCTGATGGCAAAGGATCAGGGGGAAGGCCAACAAGGCTGATATCCTAGTGGGAGTCTGCTGTGAATCACCCAAACAGGATGAAGGGGCAGATGAAGCATTCTACAAACAGTTGGCAAAAGTCACCCAATCACTAGCCCTTGTTCTCATGGAGAGCTTCAGTTTACCAGACGTTTGCTGGAAGTACAGCTGAAGGGCAACTGTCTAGGAGATTCCTGGAGTGTGTGAAAGATAGCTTCCTGACAGCTGGTAAGCGAGCTAACTAGGGAAGGCATTCTGCTGGACCTCTTGCTTGTGAACAGATAAGTTCTTATGGGTGATGTGAAGGCTGGAGTTCATCTTGCGCATACCAATAATTATTTAATAGAGTTTTTGGAAAAGTTTAGAAGGGGGATTGCAGAACTGTCGCCTTGGGATTCCAGAGGGTAGACTTTGGCCTGTTTAGAAGACTGGTTGACAGAGTAAGATGAGAGGTAGTCCTGTGGGACAAAGAAGTGCAGGAAGGCCAGACAATCTTCAAAAAATAAATGTTAAAGGTGCAAAAGGCTGTCCTGTGTAGAGAATGAGGAGATGACAGGGAGTATGATGGTCCCGACTAAACAGAGGGTTTTGGCCAGAACTCAGTAATAAAGAGTTTATGACCTTCAGCACAAGGGGCAAGCCACTCAGAGGTATCACAAAGATGTCATGAGGAGAAAACTAGTAAGAGCCAAAACCCAATTGGAGCTTAATTTGGCTACTGCTGTTAAAGACAATAAATAGTGTGCCTATAAATACATTAGCAACAAAAAAGGATTGTGGAAAATCTCCATCCCTTATTGGATATAGGGGGAAATAGAGTGACAAAGGATGATGAAAAGGCTGAAGTACTTGATGTCTTCTTTGCCTCAGTCTGTAGTAGCAAGACCAGTTTTTCTCTGGGTATCCAGCTCCCTGGATAGGGATGAAAAGGAGAATGAAGCCCTCATAATCCAAGAGGAAATGGTTAGCACTTAAACTCACATAAGTCTATGAGGCCAGATTGGATTAAGGACACTGTGAAAGCTGGCGTGAGTGCTCACCAAGCCAGTTTCCATCATTTGTTAGCAATCCTAACTATCTTGGGAAGTCCCAGTTAACTGGAGGCTAGCAAATGTGTCTCCCATCTAAAAGAAGGGCTAGAAGAAGGACCTGAGAAACTACAGGCCTGTCAGTCTGATTTTGGTGCTGGGAAAGTTTATGGAGCAGAACATACAGGACAACCAGGTGATCAGGCCCAGTCAGCATGGGTTTATGAAAGGCAAGTCCTGCATGACTATACAGATCTCTTTCTATGTCAAGGTGACCCACTTGGTGGATCAGGGAAAGGCTGTGACTGTCTACCTAGATTTTGGAAAGCTTTTGACACTACTTCCTGCAGCACCATCCTTGCAAAACTGGCTGTTCATGGCTTGGATGAGTGTACAGTTTTTCAGGTAAAAAACTGGCTGGGTGGCTGGTCCCAGACAGTTGTGGTGAAAGGAATTAAATCCAGTTGGAGACCAGTTGCAAGTTGTGTACCCCAGTATTGGGGCCAGTTCTATTTAATATCTTTATAAATGATCTGGATGAGAGAATCAAGTGTACCCTCAGTAAGTTTGCAGATGACACCAAATTATGTTGGTATTGATTTACTTAAGGGTAGGCAGGTTCTACAGAGGTCTTTGAATAGGATGGATCAATGGACCAAGGCCAACTGTATGAGGATCAACAAGACCAGTTGCTGAGTCCTGCACATGGGTCATAGCAACTCCATACAATACTACAGGCTGGAGTAAGAGTGGTTGCAAAGCAGTCTGGTAGAAAAGTCTATGGGGCATTTGTCAACAGTCAGCTGAATATGCGTCAGCAGTGTGTTCAGGTGGGCGATAAGGCTGACAGCATTCTGGCTTGTACCAGAAATAGTATGGCCAGTAGGACAAGCAAAGTGATTGTCTCTCTGTATTTGTCTCTGGTGAAGCCAATCATTGAATACTGTGTTCAGTTTTGGACCCTTCACAGCAAGAAAAATTTGATCATTTGTTCAAATATGTGCAAAAAAATACATCTTATTTTGAAATATGACATGATTTCTTCAGGGCACAGGAATACTTTGATGAATCAACAGTTATGAGTGTTGATATTTTCAAGTTCATATTTATGCTACATAATTCAGGACTACCTACAATTTCAGACAGATTTACTATATCTGTGCAGCTCCAGCCTATGGCTTTGTTCATTCTTTCTCCATATATTCTTTCAGTCAGTATCAACTGATTGCCTCTTTTGAATTGTCTTTTTCAGTCCTGATCTTTTCACTTCTTGGGAAAACACAAAACAGCAAAAAGCCTATGTTACATAAATTGATGGTCTTTGAGAACAGACTTCCTGTCAGATGTTACAGCAGAGTAAATTCCTCGGAATTAAGAAGATTTCCCAGTACTATGGGTCAAAACTTTTACAACAAAATCAGTTCTGTAATCTAAAATTCAGTCTATATCTTCCATAATCTACAGTGTGTTTCACCTGTAGAAAGCAGAAAACAGGACTCATTCCAGTATCTATTGGCAGGATTTTTCTTAATATCCTAAAATACTATTATCTCTAACACGTAGAATTAGGTAGGTAGTTTTTGAACTTTGCATTTGAATATTTGGTTTTTCTTTCCTGCGCATCTCATTTTTCATTAATCTATACTGGGTTTCATATTATTTCATATTTCATATTTGCGTTGGCAAATTATCAAAATCGCTTTGAATCCACTCCTTCTTTTCCAAATTCTTATAACTTTTACTGATGTAAACAAACTATATATACATATTATAGACACATATTCTTTTACATCATCCAAGTCATTAACCAGAGCTGTCTTTGACTTGCTAAATACTTTTTAGTATGTCATCAACAGAACTAATTACAGCTGTCTTTTAAATATTAGTTTAATAGCCAGGTTTACTGCAATTTTGTCTACTTTGAACATACACACACCTAATTTACACAACTAGTTCAAACATTATAACAAATACATTATTTTCTTCAAATCTCCTAGTGCAGGGTTTCAGGTAAAAGAAAAAATAAATTTGGATTGACAGGTTTTTTTCTTCCTAAATTCTTGTATTCTGATTTATTGCAGATAGAATGGGGAAAAAAAAAAAGTCACAAATAATGNGAAGGGAAGGGAAGGGAAGGGAAGGGAGAATCATATTTACATCTGTACGGAATGATCCAACTATGACCCTGAGACAAATCATAGATTCAAAATGAACAGGACACTTCTATACAGCAAATTCTTTAAATGAAATTATCTTTTCCTGGGTCTGAAGCCATTCAGGAATTTTAGGGCTTACTTCATTGACTTTTCAGAATTAGTACTGCTTATTGTTCCTGGTTTTTTTTTTTTTTTTTTTGTTTTTTGTTTTATTAGTCCACATATACTACTGAATGTTTAAAAGTAGCAGACATGACAGCTTCTCAAATTTTTGAACTAGCCAACTGTGTCACTATTTAATAATTGAAAAGAATGGCTTGGGGCACAATACCTTAGGTCTGGAGAGGAAAGGAAAGCAGAAGGTTGCAAGGTGGATTTTTCTTTTTCTTTTTCCTATCTTGTTTTGCTTTGCTGTCTTAGGTCATGTCTTATTTTGTGCTTAGCAATACAGCTGAGCAGTGTTTTGCAGTGAATACAGTCTCAGTGAGAAGCCAAAGCTGTTCCAGTCAGACTGACACCAGTGTCATTCAAATATGGCCCAGAAAGTATTTCTTGCCTTTTGATGCCTAAGGGAATGTCTCTACCATGCCATAAAGCACTATCCAGAGATTGCCAAATTATTACTAACCTACAGCTCTAAATCCATATAGCAAGCAAAGCACCAAGAGATTGGGAACCTACATCTGAGTGTCATATCATGCATTTATATGGAACCATATAATTGTTACTCACATGTTCACGGAACTGAACCAAGAATTAGAGAGAGTACAGTGTGTTTGCTTGCGATGTGTTTTCCAAATTCACTTCAGGATAGAAATGTAGACCTTAGCATTAGATAAAAAATTCTACATGTCCCAGCTACTTTTATTTTATGATATCAAGAAAAATCCTGGCAATAGAAACTGGAATGAGTCCTGTTTTCTGATTTCTACACATAAATTCTCCAGTTCCCATCTATTCACCAAGATGTATTCTGGCTTTGCAGATTTTGCTATAACCTCCTTGTTTCCCTGAAGAAAAAACAGCCATGATAATAAATGAAAAACCAAAGGAAAGAAAAAACAAAACTAAAAAACTAAGAAGACCAATGCTAAATGATTATAGGATTATGCTGTAAATAGTTTTTACAATTGGTACCTGGAGAGCTACATATTGGCATCACCTTCATGTGTATAGGTATGCCTATTTGTTTTACTCTGCTTTGCGCTGCATCTCGTGGTAATATTTAATATAGGGTTGAGGAGACTTATAGCAACATTAATGTAACTGTTGCCTTTTTAGCTCTGCTTAACTACAGTGTATTTTTATTTACAGAATGCTTTTGAAATCTTCTGAAGTCTTTCTCCTGGCCGCATCCAGTTGTGAACCATAATCTCAAGAGTGCTGACATATGTTTTTGCAAAGTAATGCTATGTCAGGCCTTGAACAGGATTCTGTTAACAATCAGACCTAGTCTATTATTTTGGAACTAGATCAAATTCAGCTACTACCAGGTATGCTAAGTTATTTCCAAAGCCAGATGTCTAAATAGGTTGAATATATTAAAAAAGACTATATATACATATGATTTTTTTTCTTCCTCTTTTTTTTTTTTTTTTTTTTTTTTANTTTTTTCTTTTTTTTTTTTTTTTTTTTTTTTTTTTTCCAATGTTCTGGCTTCCTGGAACTTCATAATACTGTCAAATTGTTGTCTTCTAAATGTTAAACGTTCACACAAGTGGATTATAGTGGTAAATTGTGTCAGTTTAATAAGATTGAGTTCACCTAAAGTGATGAGGAAAGCAATAAGACAAAATTGTTTCTCTTGTTGGAAAATCAAAACCAAATGATATATATATCATATTGACATCGTTTGAAAGAATGGTATAATGATAAATGTGTACATATATCACTGTAAATTTGCATGATGCTTTACAGGAAATAAAAGTGTGTATTTACTGCCCTCAACAGTTTGTCCTGTTACCTTAGGTTGAGATACACTTACAACCATAGCTATGATAAAAGAGAGTTATGAATGTATAGATGTAGATATAGATGTACATAGAACTGTAAAAAATGGTTGAAATGAGTGTAGAAAAATATGCTGAAAGACCCTGAGTGAGTTCTTGGAGTTTGCAGCAGGTCCCTGCTGTCATTGCATCTCTGAATGCGTTGGTGAACTCATGGGAGAAATATTACCCTTTCAGTGAATTCCACTGACATATACCTTGATTATTATTCAGGATGTGTAAGGTTTTCAAAATGAAGGATGCAGAATTTCACACTTTGACCAATTCAGTAAAGTAAGAGAGGTATTATTTACTATGAAAAAGGATAATATGAAGCCACAAGACAAAGATATTGGATAAGATATGAAGGATAGAGAAAAGGGTGTTATACCATAAGCCAATTCAAGTAGTACAATTTTGCAGCCAAATACAAAAATCACTGTAAGAGCAAACTAATTAACATTAAAATTAGCAAAATGAGTTCTTTGGTAACATCCAGACTGTTTTTGTGCAGACTGAAGGACAATGGCATGAAGGAACATACTGGAAACATTGCCTCCTTTAGTGTATGCTTAATCTACGTCCTCATTCTTCTCTATTTTTCATGTAACCAATTATGAAAATACCACAACACCTCACCATGAGACACTGACAAGAAGAAATGCAACTAACAGAGTAAATGAGCTGTCTTCTGCTTGGAGTTTCTTTATTGACTACAGTGCTCAGGAGATCAGCAGTATTTATAATACAATCAGTAGTAACCATCAGAACTCATCTGAGAAGACGGTCACTGTTGCGTTTTCTTGATAGAGAAATTTTATACTTATACATAAATACAGCTGACTTACCTCATGCACCTTAGTGCAGACCCTGTGTCTGCATAGTCTTCCTGCTAATGCAGGAGAACATCACTGTTAACCATATAGGGTACAGGACTGCAGCACAGTCTGCCACAGAAGGGCTAAATCTTAGAATGGTTTGGGTTGGAAGACCACCTAGTTCCAACCCCCTTGCCATGGCTAGGGAAACCTCCCACTAGACCAGGTTGCTCACAGCCCCATCCAGCCTGGCCTTGAACACTGCCAGGGAGGGGGCACCCACAGCCTCTCTAGGCAACCTGTTCCAGTGTCTCACCACCCTCACAGGAAAGAATTTCTTCCTAATATCTAGCCTGAACCTCCCCTCTTTCAATTTGTGGCCATTACTCCCTGTCCTATTGCTACACGCCCTTCTAAAGAGTCCCTCCCCAGCTCTCCTGAAGGCCCCCTTCAGGTACTGGAAGGCCGCTACCAAGGCAAAGACCTCATTAAGTACCTCAGCCTTCTCCACATCAGAGGAGGCCAGTTGTCCCTTTCCATTCATCAGAGGGGGAACACTCTCCTTCACCTGCCTCTTCTGACCTATGTAGCTAAAGAAACCCTTCTTCTTGTTTTTTGCATTGCTCGCCAAGCTTAATTCTACCTGACCTTGGCCTTCCTGATCTCATCCCTACATATCCTGAGAGCACCTCTGTAATCCTCCCAGGCCACCCATCCCTGCTTCCACTGCCTGTACTTTGCCTTCTTTTCCCTCAACTTGACCAGCAGGTCCTGGCTCAGCCACACTGGTTTCCTGCTTCACCTGCCTGATTCCCATGTTCTTATTTTTATCTTTTTCAGTTTTTGCATAAGGAATTTCTGGGATATGAAAATTATTGTTAAACGTCTAATTTGTGAACATATGTTCACAAATTTTTGTACAAAATACAAATGTTTGTATTTGTGTGTGAGTTTTCTGTATGGATACATTCAGTCAAACTAAAAATGGAATATTCAAGAAACAGAGCTTTGATAGAGAGATTTCTACTCCTTGGACAGAAAGATTTCGTTAGGAACTACTATAGTTATAACTTACAAAATCTTGACCTTGGAATTTTCAATGAGTTCTATTTTACATATTCGTTTTTAAAATCCTTCTTATTTATTCTGCAATTTACAACAATCAGTTAAGATAAAAGATTTTTGTACCTTTATCAGAAGTGTTTTCTAGAAGAGGAGTTGTGGTTCTTCTAGAAATAGAATACACTGGTTTGTTTTGACTTTAAAAGCCTGCTACTGAAGTAGATTAGCCAGACCCACTGGGAGATGGATGATGTGGAAGGCTGATTCTTTGCTGACAAGCTGTGGAAGATTTTTACTATAAAAATGTAATGAATAAATAATGAAAAACGTGACAAACTATTGCTCTGGTTTATTGTACGATATTATTCATCCAGGTAGTGGAGAAGCACCCTGTAGTATAAGCCTGTATCCATTTGGGAGGATACATCTCTTATTCCAGGGGTTCTGACCTTACTCTCAAAGGTAGATAAAAGCAGAGGAATGATAGCACTATGCGTGATTTATTTTTTAACTCATCCATAACAGCTTTGATTGGCATGGTGGGGAAGGGAATAAGGCTTGGAAAAATTAGAGGTCTCAAACAGCACACTTGGTGCAGCAGGATATGGGTTCATATGGTCATCATGAAGTGCCTTTCAGGGAAGAAAAGCAGTGCTCAACAACTCATTCTCACAAGAAGGGAGATTGAGTTGTTTGCTGCTGCTTGCTTGAGATTTGTTTTCACTCATGTTATTTGATTCTTTTTTGCTGCTTGTTTTGCTGGGGAGTTTCCATGCAAACTGCAACCATGATGGTTCACATCATTGGCCAGGTGCCTTCTGCCAGAGTTGGGTTTTGTTTTCTTCCTGACAGAAGATATATTTTCTCTTGCTGTCTCCCATATCCTTCATCAAAGTTTTCCTTTCAAAATTATTTGTTATCCAGAACTCATTACTTCATCAATAAATGTATTTATCTTTCTGATACCTGAAATTCTGAACTGTTCCCTCAGATCAAGCAATTGCTCTACTCTTTATTACAGTCTGTGCATCTTTCCTGTTGAAGCCCTTTAGAAATTGTTCATTTATGCCTAAAAAGTGGTGATGACTAAAGGAGAGAAGGAATTACTCAAACTATGTCTCTCCCACAGCAAAAGGCAAGTTGCACTGCACTAATTTTACTGGTAGATTGTACCTCTCACCCTCAAAGATTTTTACTGATATGAGCTTGTACTGATCCTCTGAAGTTTCTTGTCATATATAAACAGTCTTTTTTATGGTAGAGTGTCACTTCAGTAACCCTATTCTGTTGTCCTACCCCTATGGAGTTACTCTGTTCTGCATACCTTACTCATCTGACACTAAGTTAGCAAGGATATATCTAATGTAGTTTAATGTAGTAGGGAAGCCATCTTAGCACACTTCATCTGGGTCACGTAGAGGTCTTTGTTTGTATATATTAAACTTCTTTCCACAGTAAAACATTTCAGTCATCTAAGTTATAGTCACATCTTTCAACTAGAAATACATTTCTTTTTATGGCCTAACGACTAAATTTCTGTTGTATCTTTAAAACAATCTTATTGTTTCCACAAAATTTTAAGCTTCCACTTTTTCTATTCATTGTTAATAAACATCGTCAATATGAAGGTTTACTGAACACATGTTCAAAGACCTCATCAGCTGAGTAACAGATAGCAACTTTTCCACGTGTTCTGTAAGTGTGATGGATTTGTAACACAGCAGATATGCTCTAGAAATTGTCAGTTTTTTTGGAATGTCATTCCTCTTTTGTACTCAGCAGAGCCTCATCTGAACATAAAATTTTGTTTTTGTTTTCTTTTGGATGTTTTAATGTAAATAAAAGTCTTAACTGAGTTTTGTTTTGTTTTGTTTTGTTTTTCCTTCTTTCAGTCACAATAAACTTCACTCTTACAAGCTGAAAACAATCAAATGAATAATGTAGAACAGTTGGACATCTGTGGTGGGAGACGGAGATAACTAATGTCATATGACATCTTCTGTAATAGAACAGAAAAAAAAAATGTTTCATTTGAAACAGTATGTTTTTGAGCATTCAGCTTTCAGAGCAATTTTACACAACTAAAATTATATATTTTCTTTATTTTGTGGCTTACAAAGTTGTCAAAAAGCCTTGAAAGTTGCATATATGTTAGATTTTTATTTTATTTTTATGTAAATGCCATTTCTATATGAAATTCTTCACATCAGGTCTGAAGTTCTCAGTAGATGAAGTTCTGATAACTTTAATCACTTCTGTTCTGATTTCATCTGCCTCCTGGATAAACTAACAATACCCAAAGCCAAAGCCTATTCTCTAAATGTACACGGATGTAGGGATGTTCCACAGTATTAATAAATCTTTTGTTTTGCTTAAAAAAAGAAAAAAAAATATATATATTTCAAAACTAAATCCTTTTAAGATGCTCATAGCAGTTAAGTTCTTTGAAGAACATCAGTGTATACATCCTGAAGTTAAATTGGAAGGCATCTGTTGTTTTTGGCAAATATTACAAAGAAAATCCATTCTTAATATGATAACATAGATTTCTGCTCACTGCTGAAGTGTGAAGCCCAGCTGCAGATTCAGGAGATGATGGATTACTGTTCTGTAAATCAATACTATGTGATAGGAATGCATATAGAAAAAAATAGTGAAATTATGCTGTCTAATGTTGTGTCAGTATAAGAATATTTTGGGATCTTGCAAAAGCAATGGAAAAAACATAGTTTACTATTCTAAACTTAAGTTTAACGATTTTCTAACTCAAAAAAAAAAAAAAAAGTCACATCAGATAGTCCTTCTTTGCACCTAACTATGCTTACATAGAACTACAGCAACATTAATTGGAAGCAAACATAGAGAGATCAGATACAGTAATAAGCAATACCTCAGAGGTTCCGAGGTATAAATGTTAAACTAAAATTGGAGGTAAATTGGATTAATGAAATATACAGCTGGAAAATCTGAGTATAAGAAAAACTTATTGCAGGGTCAAGTTGGTACAGCCACACAGATAAGGAAAAGAAATCTTAGGATGAGTTGCTACCCTGATTCAGTGGGAGGACACAGCAATTAGATGTATGTATTCTATTCATTATCCTCAGGGAGAACAGAAAAAAGGCAAAACTGTTAAACTAAATCAAAAGCTGTGAAAAACAAAACATTGATGTGAGAAAGATGAAAGCATTAAGGAAAAGCTGGTGAGTGACACCTGGGGTTAAGAAACAAAAACATGTTTTTGACAGGAAGAGCTTTCACTAAGATAGATATTGTGGGGATAAATAGAAATTTCTGAAGTACACAGAACAGGAAGTAGAATGAGCTACTCATATTACACAGACGTTCTATAGAATAATAGATAAATAAATAAATGAATGGGGAAAAAATGAAAGAAGGAAAAGGGCCAAAAGCATGAGAGCATATTTCAGGGGAAAAAAAAAAATAAACCCAACTTATCCCAGACAATCTTAATCTGGGGTCAATTTTTGGAAAAAAAAAAAAAAAAATGAGAGTTACTTCATCTTATCTGAAAGTTTCTGCAAGAATTCACTGAAACTCAGCAAAAGACTTCTATAACAAGATTGATCTCAAAGGTATATTCATTATGTGATATATTGAAAAGAATTAATTAATTTAAATATTTTTGAAGTATAGCAAAATCTGGAAGAAGCTTTTCTGCTGTTGTGGATGTTTCCTCTCTGACTCTGCTGTGTTTTGTGATTTTTGAGTTTTATTTGGATGCAATGAATAAAGACATGATACATTTTTGGCTCAGACTGATTATATACCAATGTTTATACTATCTAGAAATTAATTATGTAGCCGAAATAGAGCCAAATACAGTTTGTAGCTATGGGTATGGTGAAAATTTCACAGTTTGAAGTTCTGGAAAGACTCTCAAATGTTTTTTAGTTCCAGAATACTACGAGTTGAAGAGATCTCCAGTAATTTATACTAGACAGCTGACTCCACATTTTTGAATAAAAGATTTTATCTTCCTGATGATCTGTCCTATCATAGATCATACAAGAAAAGAGTGGTAAAAGGAATTCAGGTGTTTACAGACTACTGATGTTACTCTGCACTCATCTTGCCTTTGTGGTAGAGGCTGCTAAAGTGCAGAGCAGCAATTAATTAGTGATTGCTGCACTATTTAATTAAACCCACCTTTTGTTCTCCATCACTATGTTGGGCCCCAAGTTGTGCAAACCTTTCTGCAGAACCCTGAGGAACATTCATTAATCTTTGTGTCTGTCGAATACTAATTTGCTGAGTGAGAGAACTGCAATAATTTTATTTTGTAGAAAGGGTTTCCTGCCTCATAATCTTCACACAGACACTAGAATATCTGAGGCCTAGGACATTTTCGTTACGCATTGCCAGTATATGTGGTGCAGGCTTGTAATTCGCAAATGATATATTGTGAAAAATATAATTTTATTTTGCAGGCCAGAATTCTCTGTGTGCTAAGACCCATGTAACTGTCTGTTTTGTAACACCCAAGCATGGAAGCAGAGCATAAATGAAAAATATGGGAAGAAAATCAGCATTTTCCTGAAAAAAAAAGAAAAAGAAAAAGAAAAAGAAAAAGAAAAAGAAAAAGAAAAAGAAAAAGAAAAAGAAAAAGAAAAAGAAAAAGAAAGAAAAAAAATAGAGGAAATTCCTCAGAAGAAGTATTTACAAACTGACAAGAAGGTGGGAAATGATGTCCAAGTCATATGTCAAAGACTAAACTTCTCATTGAGTAGTTTGGTGTTACTCTAAACACAAAACAACACCTTCTTTCAAAGAATTCACAAGGAATCTGATCCAAGAAATAAAATACCATGTGTTGTTTAGCAGACATAGATATTGGCACTGGTAATATTTCACTTTTTTAAGAGGATAATATATAGAAATCATTTTAGTAGTCAAAATAGATGGTGTCAGAAATGACCTGAAGGGACTGAGTTAAGGAGTAAAATATTTAATTATTGTACAAACTAGCTATAAAGTCGTTAGATTTCCTGGTGATAGTCTTGTACAAGACAAAGACTCTTTAATCATAAGTCTATGTTTATACTGCACCTTATTGGCACTACCCAAAGGAAAGCCCAAATGTTTTCAGCATCTCGGAAATGTACAGTGCCATCTTGGTTAGAAATTTCAAAGAAATGTCAAAGATCTTTTAGCATTTCTTTTATGAAAATTATTATAGAGAAATTCTGGACTGACTTACAGAAATTTAACCTGTATTGACAGCAATGATAACCTCTGAGAAGAATATCCTGGACATGATATACAGAAAGTGATATTATTACTTTATAATACATAAAGTAGATCATTAACTTCTACTGAAAGAGAAGGAGGGAGCAAAATCAGATGGGAGAGAGGGAGGGTAGGGGGGAATGCCCTGAAGGAATTGATATACAGTCCAGAAGTATTGGTACACCATGTTTGTACTACACACTTTTTTAAAGGAAAACTCAAAGGTTTTTAGCCTCCACCTTCTTCCTACCTGAATGTCATTAAAGGTGAACATAAAGGGATTGTTCTCACCTGCTGTCTTATGAGAATATCCACAAGATTAGGAAGTCCATAAACGAAGAGAAATGTCTAATTTATACTTGGTCATTGTAGATACCACTGAAGTGTGTTTCTCCCGACAGTCACTCGCTCACCACCCCCAGGTTGCAGAGGCCTGGGCCTGCCAGCATTCTGCCAGCGGCTGGTATCAGCAGGATGGAGGAGGGAAGTGAGGAAAAGGAAAAAACAGATAGAACTCGAGTGTTAAGATGGAAACTAGCTTACTAAAATAGCTAAGGAACGAGAGAATAAAAGTGTAAAGGGGATATAAGGGTAATGATGCTCATAAGTGGAAAAACAGTCACAAGAAAGACGATTTCTCACTCACATGCAAGCCCAACCCAGAAGGGGAAAAAATAGACGAAAGCCATGGCTTCCCCTCCTCACTGGGAAGCAGGGGGAGGGCCATGACATGATGTATATGCTATGGAGTACCTCGTGGGTCAATTTAAGTTAGATGTCCTAACTGTCCCCTCCCCCCCCCCACTCCAACTTCCTAATCCCTTCTCATTCAGCATTTGCAGATTCAGCTATGCTAGAAAACACAAAATATTCATATCTACAACCATAGAATTATAAAGGTTGTAAAAGACTTCTAAGATCATCTATTCCAACTGTCAACCTAACACCACAATGCCCACTAAACTATGTCACTACTATAGTTTTGTATTCCTTACTAATAATTGCTGTGTTTCCCCTTGAGGTACACTAGATCACTGTCTTCGTGCATCCAGACGAGGGCAACAAAAACGATCCAAGGGATGGAACGCCTGCCCTGTGAGGACAGGCTGAGAGACCTGGGGCTGTTCAGCCTGGAGAAGAGAAGGCTCCGGGGAGACCTGACAGCAGCCTTCCAGTATCTAAAGGGGGGCTTCAAGAAAGAAGGGGACAGACTCTTTAGCAGGGCCTGTTGTGATAGGACATAGGGAACTGACAGAGGGGAGATTTAGATTAGATATGAGGAAAAAGTGTTTTACAATAGAGGTGATGAAGCACTGCCACAGGTTGCCCAGAGAGGTGGTGGCTGCCCTGTCCCTGGAGACCTTCAGGGTCAGGCTGGACAGGGCTCTGAGCAACCTGACCCAGTTGTAGGTGTCCCTGTGCCCTGCAGGGGAGTTGGGCTGCATGGCTTTTAAAGGTCCCTTCCAACTCAGGTGATTCTATGATTCTATGACTCTATGAAAATCATTGAAACCTGATATATTCAAAACTGGAAGAAATAAGAATTTTGAAATTATGTCTGTTTTATTTTTTTAATTGATTTTCCTTCTGGATAATTTTATCTAAAATGCAAATAATTTAGTTACCCTTTAAAATGGTTCAGCTAAAAAGTTTTTTTAAAAATGAGCTTTTGAACTACTAAATTCAGAAGTCGTGCACCTCTGAAGGTCATTAATGCAGTAAGTCAGATAACTGTCAACATTTTCCTCACAGTAACTGTTTCCTGTCCTTTATGCAAAGGACATTTCTAACATCTTTTTAAGAAGGAAAAGGTGTAGAACTTTGTACTACATTCACATATTTTTCTAAGTTCCCTTTTCTTAGCCAGGACCAGTGGAAAAAACAATGGCAAGTAAATAAATAAATAAATAAATAAATATAAATCAAATTACTCATATTACAGACTGTCTTTCAGGAAAAAAAAAAATTCAAAAGGTGTAATTTAAGTGTCTGTAATATTGGCACTCTTCGTTTGATCTTACTGTTGCACTTCCTCCTTACTAACCTGTGACTTAGGAGTGCGCATACTGTTATGGTGTACTCCCTCGTGCTCCCAGCCTCCTCCTTCAGCGTGGCCACTATGTCCAAGGCCTTGCTCAGGACTGATAACACTGTCCTGCTAAACGCTATGACAATGAGTTAATCATCTTACCCCATAAACAGTGAGCAGCTCGAGAGCCCCTTGTGCTATAATTCTCAGGACAAGGCTGCATGTTATATCCCCAGTTCCTTCAAAATATTGAGAAGTTTGAGTGACTGTAGTCTTGGGGTAGATTATGTGAAGTAATTATTGGAAATAAATTACTGGGACATTTCCCTCCTAAAAGAAGAAAAGTGTTCTCATTTGGTGTGGCCAGACTCCCTAAGGCTGGTTGTACGAGTCTGTTCGTGCTGTAGTGGGTATTGACCCTTTTAACGCAACACATACAGACCTCTTTTCATTCTCTAGTATCTCCAAGACTGCTGGTCAAACTGGATTTAACTCTCCAGTCAGCTACATTTGCAGAATGCAGCTTATGAGATGCCTTGAGACACAGAGCTGCCACTTGCATCTCCATTAGGATCTTCGTTGCTATTTGGAGAAAGTAAGTAGTCAGTAGAAAGAAATCCTTCTCTGTTTCCATCTCTTTCCTGTGGCTTTGTATTCATATACTCCTCTTAAATTTCTGCCTCCTTAATTCATGTTGTGCTTAGGGAAGCATTATTTTTTCAACATGTTTGATCTGAATCTGAAATGTTAAGAGTCTGGTTTAGGTCTACTGTAAAACTAAAATCTGAAGCTAAAAGGTCTTCAAAGTGTGCTCCTTAGTGTGTTACGACTTTCGCCACAATGCTGTGTGGTTAAGGCTCACAGAGCTTTCCTCTATGAATCCTCAATTTGTTGAATTCATAGGTAACTACTGAATTTGTCGGATTCATAGCTAACTGTTGTTGGAGTACAGTATGTTGAAAGGATGAAATAACAAATTTCAGACAGCTTTTGGACAGCCATGTACATTATCTCTTTGCCTAAATTAGAAGCTTGGTTTTTTGTTTCTTTTTTTTTTTTTTTTTTTTCAACATGACATCAAAACCAGAATGTTCACAATTTGATCATTTTGGATTATTTTGGCACCACTTACAGTGTTTTCTAAAAGAACCGAGAAATTTTGACTACTATATCTTTAGTTCTTGTCCTGTGATGTGAGATGTACTGTCTGAGCTGAGAAAGTTCAGGCATGCTTGAATTATGAATTTTCACATAAAAATTACTTCACATGAATTTTCATACACGAGTTTTTGTTTAGTTTCTTTTTCAGTAACAGAAATATATTCGACTTCCAGTCTTGTCAGGTAAGAGTTTCTGCATCAAAAGAGAAGAAGCTGTAGTAAATATTAAATCAGTTTTTGTTAAAAACAACTGGAGTACGCATCATAATAGGAAGTATTGTCCTAGTTCAGTAGTGAAATAACGTTCATTTGGAAATTAATGGGTGCCTTTGTAAAGTCGTGATAATGCAAAAGCCAAAAAAAAATAAAGAAAGAAAAAAGAAAGTCAAAGTAAAAAAGTTGCCCTTAATAAAATAGGGAAGTACTTTCATAATTAGGATGAGACAGAGAGAGAGAGAGACAGAGAGAGATTACAAGACTGTGAATTACAAGAATCTACAAAGAGTAATGAAAGTTATATCAGACTTAAAAGAATGAGGAAAAAATCCATTTCCTTGTTATATGGTTAATTTAAGGTGAACATTAAAACACATTTTTGTATCACTAATGTGACTGATGACTAAGATGATGGGTAAATATTCTTTTATTTTTTAACTCTAAATACCTCACTGTACAAACCTCTAATGAAAACCTGAAATTAAAGGCTAGGTTTGTATTACGGTTTTCATGAGATGCCTACACTGTTTGATTCTGGTGGTCTGTTCCCTAATTAAGAAAGCAGAAAATAGAATTGATTTTTCAATAGTTACCTAATCCAAATCAGAAATAGCTATCAACTTCTGTTTCTCTTTCATTAGAGCATCTGCTTAGTGGGTTCCTGCTCTTTGAGCAAGGGTATCATTGTTCCCTGATCGCAGTCTTTCCCTGCTATGTCAGGTAGTTTCATACGTTGCAACACAGAAACTGTTGTTGATTATGTTGTCTCAAGCCAGAAATAATCTTAGTTTAAAAGAACGTCCTACATATTTCCCCTGTCCATCTGTTCTCACATCTTTCCATTAAGAAGTGATAATTTTCCACTTAAATATACTAAGGAAAAAAATGTAAACTTTTCTCTTTCCTCTTTTACTTTATTATTTGCTCCATCTCTAGACATTAGCCTTCTCAGTTGGCACTAATAAGGAGTTTCAGCCTTAATGTGACTGCTGGGCATTTAATTTGAGTCTTATATCTAATCAATATCTTTAGCTCCATAAATATTTTACATTAGAGATCCTTTTCTTAGCCTTTAGGCACATGTTGCCTGTAAACCTACTGTGAATATTTTACCTTTAAATTATCTTAAAATGATAAAAATTCGTATTTGAGAAATCATAAGTATGGAAACACTAGATTTTTATTAAATCTATAACTATATGGTCAAATAAGATTAATAATCATATTAGACATTCAGTAACTAATCTGGGTTTGAAGAAATAACTCTTAGAGAGAAGATATGAGCAAAATAACTGGTCAACACCATACTTCCCAAATTTCCTGAGGAAGAGTGATATTACTTAATTAGCCTTTTGAAGATATTTGAGCAACTACGATGAGAAGTGGATAAGGAAGCTTGCCTCTTTTCTTCCTGAAGTCAGAAAAGTAGGTGGTAGTGCTCTACAGCAGAATACAAGAGGCGTTTTATTAAGGAGGGCGACCTTATTTTCCCTACCATATAGATCCAAAGTATCCTTATTTTTTTAAATAAACTTCAATTTTAGAGACTACGTAAAATAATTTTTTAAATGAAAGTGGATAATTATCTCCAGGCAATTACCGTTGTGCTTCTGAGAGTGTGTTCAGATCAGTAAATGCCTGGGTTGCTAATATTTCTGTTTCCATCTGTATAAAAAGTGGAGCCACAGGTAACAGGGTTCAGTATTTTGTACACCAGTTGCTGGGCTCTGTATTGGAACCTTTTAGGTGTCCTGGCAATTGAGGAGACAGCTGAGGAGATAAAGGTCAGGACTGAGAGTGTAAACTAATATGAGTGATGTTACTAGTGTCTGCAGTGAATCTCTAAGAGTAAGAAGTTGAAGTTTACTTCAGAAAACTGGAAGATGCTTCCTCTTCTCTGATCTTCAATGGAGTTATTCTAGTCATAGAATCATAGAATGGCTTGGGTTGGAAGGGACCTCAGAGATCAACTAGTTCCAACACCCCTGCCGTGGACAGGGCTGCCAGCCACTAGCTCACGAGATCAAACTGCCCAGGAACCCATCCAGCCTGGCCTTGAACACAGCCACGGATGGGGCAGCCACAGCTTCTCTGGGCAGCCTGTGCCAGCGCCTCACCACTCCCTCAGGGAAGAATTTCTTCCTGATGGCCAACCTAAACCTCCCCTCTTTCAGTTTTAGCCCATTCCCCCTTGTCTTACCTTTATCCACCTGTGTAAAAAGTCGGTCCCCCTCCTGCCTGTAAGCTCCTTTCAAGTATTGGAAGGCTGCAATGAGGTCTCCCCGGAGCCTTCTCTTTTCCAAGCTGAACAATCCCAACTCCCTCAGCCTTTCCTCATAGGAGAGGTGCTCCAGCCCTCTGATCATTTTGGTGGCCCTCCTGTCTCCATACCTACTGGACAATGCAAGAGGGCACAAGCCATCAATAAGGTCTCCGGAACAGCATTGATGACAACTTTGGAACACAGGTGTCTGAAGAACCAGCAAAGGGAGATTTTCCACAAGATCTGATTCTTGTAATCAGGGCATGACGGGTTGGTGAAGGCAACTTTAGCTGCAGTGACCATAGTAAATTGGAGCCCAGGATCCTGAGAGGAGGAAGCAAGGCAAAAAGCAGGATCACACATCCAGATTTCAGAGGAGCACACTTTGGCATTTTTGTCCTTGACAAATGACTCATTTTTTCAAGGGTCATCTCATCCTAGCTTAAGAATCATCCACTTCAAACACAGAAAGGAATTGTAGAAGAAGTAGAAGGAGGGTAAGAACCCAGGACAAATATAGACAATATAGAATGCAGAGAGTATGATGAGAAAGACAAACTTCACCTGGAGCTGGACCACGTAAGGAACGTAAAAGGCAACAAGAAAGGCTTCTGTGGGTATATCAACGTATCAACAACAACAACAAAAGATCATTCTGTGCTGATGACTGACTGATTGGAAAGGAACTGTACAGATAAGAGTTCTTTTGGACTGGAAGATAAGCATGAGCCTACAGTGTGCCCTTGTGGCATAGACAGCCAAGAACCTAATGGGCTGCATTAGGAGGGGTGTTTCCAGCAGGCTGATGAAGGTCACCCTTCCCCTCTACTCAGTCCTGGCCAAATTTGTAGTGTTGTTCCAGTTCTGGGTTCCCTTGTAAAAGAGTCATGGACATACTGGATAGAATTCACTGAAGAGCCACAAAGATTGAAGAAACTAGAGCACCTATGATATGAAGAGAGTGGACTGGAAGCTCAAGAGGATGTTTCATCTCTGTGTACAAAGCACTGAAGGGGAGTCATACAGAATACAGAGAGAGATTCTTCTCAGAGTTTAAGGGTCAGGGGCAATGGGCACAAATTGAAGAACAAGCAATATCATTTAAATATTTAAAATTTCTGTACTGAGAAGCTGACTGAGCACTGCCTCAGAGTTGCCCAGAAATGTCGTGGAGTTGCCATCCTTGGAGATATTTAGCACCTGACTGGACAACCCTGTTGGATAACCTTCTGTAGTCAAGAGCTCTTGCCTGCAAGTTGAAATAGATGATCTGTGTAGGTGACTGTTATCCTCAGTTATTTCACACTTCTGTGCAGCTGTCAATTCTTCATGCAAAACCCAAGTGATATCAAGGTACAGCCCAAAATATAACTCCGGAATAGGTTAGCTGCCAATGCAACTTAGACTTTTGCACAGTTTATTTTAAATGTGCATGTAGATCAGCTACAGCAAGCCCTATATAGGGTTCATGGACAGTCACAACAGAGATGCTGTCAAGGGAATGGAGGAGCTGATATTATTGAAGGGATGTGGAGAAAGAGGGTAGAATCTCTTTAAAAACTCTTTCAGCTCTGATGAATTCAGGGAAATTTATTTACTCCTAGGAGGATTTGTTCCCAAGTATTGATGTATTTGGAATTTCTGAAACAGTGGTTATAAATCCACCATTAATGCATGCTGCAAAATTGTATTATTCTTTTAAGTTTTTTTTTTTTTTTTTGGTGGGGGGAGTGGTGATAGTGATGTTTTTTTTTTTTTTTTGTTTATGCTGTTTTTTCCTCTTCGTATTTTTTTCAAATTTCTTTCTTTCTGTAGATTAAATAAAATCTCAAATTTGTCAGCAGTTTGTCAGAGCTAGTGTAAACTTTGGCACTCTTAAGACAGATTTTTAAAAAGGAAAAGTTATTGGTATCTACCTAAGACAGGCACAAATGATCACCTGAATTCTGCCATAAAACAAAGAGCGTATTTAAATGCCAACATTCAAAAAAGAATATGGATGCACTCTTATGTACTTAGAAGACAACATAACTACAGATAGAAGACGAGAATCTGAAGTATAATGCAACTTTGCCAGATCTTGGTAGCAATAAAATATGGACGTAAGCTTTTTCAAGCTTTTTTAATAGAGTAAACTTATTAGAATTTTCTGATCAAATATCAGAGATTCATCTTCAGTTTATTAAAATGATGTTAGAGCTGGATTCTTTTTAAAAACAGATAAATTAACCGAGAACATTGGATTTGTTGATTCCGGAACTGATTATTATGGTGAATGAACTCATGATCAATGACTAATGCTGGAATTCATTAATTCCACCTTTTGATAAGGTTCCTGCATCATATTATCATGTTACTATGAGTCTAAAACATAATTAATTTTTGCAAAAACTGTATAGTAAGGAAGTATTGCCTCACTAGAGTGAGCTTGTAATTACCAGCTGAATAACTTTCTCTTTTGTTTAATGAATTACGTGTAGAATTTTTTTTAATGCCACGGTTCTTGAACAGGTAGAAAATATTTTTGTCCCATTAACAAATTTTAGACTGGAAATATCATTCTCTAAATCAATGAAAAATTTATCTATTCACAGCACATTATATGAATTAGCTATATTAATACATTTAACAGTAGTGAAATGTTTGACACTACAGGGATATGTATTTCTTACTAGTTCTTATAACAATCACTTCTGACAGTATTAATTCACAGATCCACATTTTAGAGAACACTGAATCATATTTTTTTCAGCTAAATAAGTAAATAAAATTCACACACTGATACTTGTACCAGATTCCTGGCACAAATTCCTTATGCATATCAACCCATCAGAGATCTGTAGACCATGAACATTTTCGATGCCTGTAAGCATGGATGGTTTGAAGCAACAGAGCACAAGAATCTTTGAAACTGCTGCCTCTTAAACCTTAATGTGGAACATATCTTTTGGATTAATTCATAGCCCTTTGTAACCTACTTCCTCTCCAAATGAGCCTACTCCAAATTTCTATGTCTCAGACTTGTATTCTCAGGTGTCATGAACAGCAAGAGAAAAAAACCTTGCAGATCTTGTGAGTTATTTGCACACCTCATAAGAATGTACATTTTTCAAGAGAAAGGGCAAAGATGCAGATGTTAGTGGACAGCCTAGAATCTTACTCGCTCTTTTTTTTTTTTTTTTAATTCTGTTTTGAAGAAGTGTCAGATAATAATAATTTATTAAAAAAAAAAAAAAGTGATGGAGATATCAGCATGCTATGATTACGTCTAGGCTGTGTTGCATAACTTCTACAGGAAAACATGTAGGAGACTGAAAGTTTTATGAAATTTAATAAGAGATTGTGGCTTACTGCTGTGATTATTTTCATGATATTTTTCCTGTGTGACTAGACACTATTGCTTATTGAGCAATTACATGAGAAAAACACTGAGAGAAGAGTAGTTCTCAAGGTATTTCTCAGGCACTCAGGATTTAAAAGCAATTAAATCTGAAAGTCCTTATGCTTTTCTTTACATTAAATGGAGAGGAAGGAATTAATTGAATTTATAACAATGCCAATCTTACCAGCTCAGGAAAGAGTAATTCAGGTTTACTTTGCTAATATAAATGCATTCGTTTTCAGTGATCGTGCCTTGAGTTCTTACTAAACTGTCTGAAAATTTTTCTTACTGCAGCACATAAAGAAGCGGCAGTACTAGGAAGAATAATTGTAACTGCTCATGATAGCACTGTGATATTTACATGTAGTCAATACTTGGGCTTTCAAAAGAGAAATAGAGCAGACCTTGTCAGCCCTATTCCAAGAAGAGTTTAACCCTGCTTCTCCCAGTGTCCGTGGAACAAGGAACAGAATGACTACTACAACAGCTGGGCCACTTGTCTGTCTGCTAGTAGGCAGCAGCAGTGCTTTCCCCTCCCTCTGTGAGATCCACCTTACCAACATCTGATTTTCCTGCTTATTTCCAACCATAAACTCTTGGTTTTGGAAGAAGAAGTTAACAAAAAAAAAAAGAAAAAA
>VXAV01000228.1:52726-65265 GCA_013399715.1 Alectura lathami
AAAAAAAAAAAGAAAAAAAAAAAAGAAGATACAAAAAGTGCCACTTCATATCTGTGATTGAATTCTTTTTTGTTTGATCATTATGATTTTTGTTGTTTCTAACTACTTTTCTTTTAATGATTTCTGATAATTCTCATTTCAAGATTTGAGATAGAAAAAGCATACGTAGCAATGAGTTCAGGTCAATAATAGTTTGAAGGTGGCAAGCAAGAAACTCTGAGAGATTTCTGGAAGTGCAATGAGAAAATGTAACAGTTGTTTTCAATAACTACATTTTTGTGATGAAGGAAACGAACTAGCAATATTATTAAAAAAAAAAAAAAAAAGGATTAAAAAGGCTAAAATTTTTTACAAGTAATAGGAGACTGGAAACCTAATAAATCTTCCAGTTTTAAACAGCTTTATCAAATACTTTTAGCATATTTTTGCACTCACTAGACAGGGAGAAATTCTTAAAAATGTTCATGTAGATGTCAGAGAGAGACAGAGACTCTCTAACTCTCTGCTCTCACTGAGTCCCTTCTGTCCACTTAAACAGTCTGCCAGTTCCAATAATGAGCCATCCCCTCTACATTCATCACCTCTAACTTTTCCTGCTCCCACTTTTCTTTTACAGAGTTGAAGGACTGCCGATGTCACTGAGCTGTGACTGAGGAAGGTTGGAGTGGCTCCAGCCTGCTATTTCTTGCAACGCTACTTGAAAGTGTAGCTTTCAGTGCCATCTTGAAATAGTTTACAAAACTCTGTAGGCTTTCTAAATGTGCTTTATCATAAATTTGGTAAATGACATTCTTTTAAAAATAGACATGATGTATGCTTACATTATCTAAAACTAGAAGGCAGCATTATTTCCAACAGTATATCTTTATCTGAAAACACATATTGATGTAATAAAATGATAAGAATCTTATCTATCAGTGCAGCATCAGCTTAGGAATCAGGCTGTCCCCAGTCCCAGAATAATTTGACAAATGACATTCAGGTTGCTGATATCTACAGGCTGGTGAGCCTCACATCTGCGCCTGGGAAGATCATGGAGCGAATCCTCCTGGATGCTAAGGCACATGCGAGATGAGCAGGTGATCCATGACAGCCAGCATGGCTTCACCAAGGGCAGGTCGTGCCTGACCAATCTGGTGGCCTTCTATGATGGAGTGACGGCATCAGTGGACCAAGGGAGGGTGACGGATGTCGTCTACCTGGACTTGTGCAAGGCCTTTGACATGGTCCTGTACCAAATCCTTATCTCTGAAGTGGAGAGATGTGGATTTGGTGGGTGGACTGTTCCCTGGATAAAGAACTGGCTGGATGGTCGCAGCCAAAGGGTTGTAGTCATTGGATCTATGTCCAGGTGGAGGCTAGTCATGAGCGGTGTCCCCCAGGGGTCCGTCTTGGGACCGGTGCTCTTCAACATCTTTATTGACGATTTAGACTGTGGGATCGAGTGCACCCTCAGCAAGTTTGCTGCTGACACCAAGCTGAGTGGTGCAGTGGATACCCCTGAAGGAAGGGATGCCATCCAGAGGGACCTGGACAGGTTGGAAAAGTGGGCCCACGAGAACCTGATGAGGTTCAACAAGGCCAAGGGCAAGGTGTTGCACTTGGGTCAGGGCAATCCCAGGTGTGTGTACAGACTGGGAGAAGAACTCCTTGAGAGCAGCCCTGCAGAGAAGGACTTGGGCGTTGTGACTGACGAAAAGCTGGCCATGAGCCGGCAGTGCGCTCTTGCAGCCAGGAAGGCCAATGGCATCCTGGGCTGCATCAAGAGAGGGGTGGCCAGCAGGGAGAGGGAGGTGATCGTCCCCCTCTACTCTGCCCTTGGAAGGCCTCACCTGGAGTACTGTGTCCAGGCCTGGGGCCCCCAGTACAGAGGGGATGTGGAGCTGTTGGAGCGGGTCCAGAGGAGGGCCACCAAAATGATCAGAGGGCTGGAGCACCTCTCCGATGAGGAAAGGTTGAGGGAGTTGAGATTGTTTAGCTTGGAAAAGAGAAGGCTGAGGGGAGACCTCATTGCGGCCTTCCAATACTTGAAAGGAGCTTACAGGCAGGAGGGGGACCGACATTTTGCACAGGTGGATAAAGGTAGGACAAGGGGTAATGGTCTAAAAGTGAAAGAGGGGAGGTTTAGGTTGGCCATCAGGAAGAAATTCTTCCCTGAGAGAGTGGTGAGGCGCTGGCACAGGCTGCCCAGAGAAGCTGTGGCTGCCCCATCCCTGGCTGTGTTCAAGGCCAGGCTGGATGGGTTCCTGGGCAGTTTGATGTAGTGATGTAGTGGCTGGCAGCCCTGTCCACGGCAGGGGTGTTGGAACTAGATGATCTCTGAGGTCCCTTCCAACCCAAGCCATTCTATGGTTCTATGATTCTATGTTTCCATGATTCTGTGATTCTATGATTCTATGATTCATTTACCCAATTGTATAATATAAACGACAGAGAAAACAAGTTGTATATTAATGTTGTATTACTGCAACTTAGACCTAGTGTTTTTCTGGGAGAATGGCATAATTATTCTTTGACAGACAAACAGCAGTAATTAGAGTCATCAGGATGGACTGATAACTTTGACCATTGCTTGGTTTGCCATTGAACTCCGTTTGCTTGAAGGAAAAAACAAATATTATGTTGACTTAGTTTTAATATTAGCTGTATATTTTACCTTTTCTTCCACTGCACTTCAAAATCCTGCAAGATATATTCCAATCAAGTTAGCCTTGCTGCTTTCACTTTGGCCAGCTCAAACTATTCTCCTTTATTTTCTATCACAGGCCAAAATGAAATTATTAAATGTAATTATAATTAAAAAGTAAAATGTAAGGATGAGGGTTTGTAAGGAAACATAATCTGGTTTTCTTTCTTTTTTTTTTTTTTTTGTTTTTGTTTTGTTTTGTTTTGCTACCCTTTCCTTCCTTTAAGCCACAGTCAATCCTACAGTTTTTTGTGCCATAAATCTTCTCCATGAATAAGGTAAAGGCAATTGCTAACTTGAGCTGGAAAATTGTAAAGTACCCTGAAATTTTGGTTTTAAATGCAAGTATTTTCATGCCTGAATTTGATCTCTTTTCATTGAAGAAATCAAAAAGGGAAGTCATAGCTTCTTTCTGAACAAGCCAGTACAAACCACATGAATTTGCACTTATGATATCAACTGCATTTAGGATCAACAATGCAGAAGTATTAGCATTGTGATATCTAAAAAAACTCGGAAGATGAAGAGTAAATTTTTCTGTCACACTCTGCTTCATATATAAGAATGGTGGATGGGCAGTGTAAAGAACCGATATAAATCCCTTTAGAAATGCACACTCTGTTCCAAGTGGTTTATATATCTCTGGACCATGCAGTCACACTTGGTGCCTAGTTTGATCTTTGATTCAATGCAGATATTTGCGTCTCTGCTGTCAATAAAATATTCTTTTGTATATGACCTTATTTCTTTGCAAGGACTGCAGTCTGTTGTCAACAATCAAAACTATAAACATATGTAAATTGATCATTATTTTAAGGGTGAAATGGTTTAAGCTTTCTTTTTTTTTCATTCTCAAAGCAGAAAATAGCAGCAACAAAAATGAATTGATAGATAAAGCAGCTAAGAGATTCTGACCATTAATCACCTCTGACATAAGTTTTGCACTTAATTTTCCCTAATGTTCCTTTGTGATTGAAACACAGATATGAATAATATTAATATTTTTCGAGCTGGAGGTAGACCTTTTTAAAGCAAATAAGGTTTTCATGACTTAAGCAAAAAACAATTGCTGATATGAAACAACAAATATTACTGGTTTTAGACTAATTTGTCTTTAAACCTAAGCTTGTTAGACCACTTCGTATACAGTCTGCTTTTTGTGTACTCACAACCACTTTATAAATTTATAGAGGTACCTTTATAAAAACATAAACTTGTCATAAGAAAAATATCTAATTTTCTCAGGCAAAGCAACTGCATGCAGCAGAATTTTTCTAGTATATTGCTGTAGGAATAAAAGTTTGAATTGATTATGTTCTCATTTTCAAATTTATTCTTCATTTTATATGATTTACAAAGTGATATTTCTCTTTTATATTGCATAGAAATATATTAAAATTGAAGTGGAAAAATACTTGGGGGAATATTACAGGTATTTTATACTCTACTTTGATTTTTGGGCATACTGTAGATCTGTGAAAACCAGAAAATCTTTCCTTCTCTCCATTTAACATCTCTACAGTATTAAATTCATAGTAATCTTTTTTCTCTATCTCGTATACATCCTCCCTATTTAAATCACTAGTACCAAGATATAAATACAGGTTTACTCCCTTGTAAAATGATGCAGACATGATGTGAGATCAACAAGACCTAGCATAAAAACCATGCACCTTCTTAAACCATTTGTTTGTTCTGTTGTTTTCAACTGTAACTTACCAATTTTTTTTTTTTCAGACTGATATCGTGAGATCCCAATATATGTGTATGTGCTGCTATACTAGTGTCCCAATTTCCAGAAACATAGGTAGGTAAATACCTACCCGTACTAACTAAAAATCATGGCTACCTGTTCTATTTTGTAATATGTTTCTGGAATGCTCTCTTTAGTATCTCTTTATCTCTAAGAACTTCTCAAAGAGAGAAGACCTGAAAAGCATTTTTAAAAAAAGTCACCCAGTTCAAAGGTCAGCTCTGACAGTTCCCTGGAGATCAGAAAGTGTCTGATCACCTTGAAAATGAGGTCAGCAGCTTAGTCCCACTGGAACTTGTTCTGTTGCTTTTAAGAGTTTCCTTCCAAATATATTTTGTACTCATGTACATGGTGTGGTGATCATATGTGATTTCACAAGACTGAAACATACTAGAAAATAAAAAATATGTCCCCAGAAGTGAAATTTCACATTCAAAAAAAAAAAAAAAAGTGGTCATGACACCTTTGTGAGGTGTTTTTAAGTATGTTGAAATGCTACCCACTTGTTGCTATGCATACACACACACATACCAAAAAAAAAAAAAAAAAAAAAAAAAAAAAAAAAAAAAAAAAAGAAAAGTAACTAGGGAAAGTAAGAAGTAGAGAAGAAAAGCATATTGTGCATACCATCCCTCCCTTCCAAGTAACTTATTAGCTAGACAGAATTCCCACGTGAAATCCTTATCTATATATTGAAAATATATGGATTTGTAAATTTAATTATTCAGTGGATAAAGATTTAGTTGGATAGTTGTAGCCAGAAAGTTGTGGTCAACAGCTGCATGTCCAGGTGGACACCAGTGGCAAGTGGTGACCCTCACAGGTCTATCTTGGGAGCAGTGCACTTCAACACCTTTATCAATGACCTAGACAGTGAGATTCAGTGCATCCTCAGCCAATCTGCAGATGACATTAAGCTGAGTGGTGAAGTTGCTATGACAGAATGAAAGGATGCCATACAAAGGGACCTGGACAAGCCTGAGAAGCAGGCCTACATTAACCTGATGAGGTTCAACAAGGACAAGTGCAAGGTGTTGCACTTGGGCTGGGGGAATCCCAGTTACATGTCCAGACTGGGAGAAGAACTCCTTGAGTGTAGCCCTACGGAGAAGGACTTAGGGGTCCTGACGGGTGAGAGGCTTGACATGAGCCAGCAGTGTGCTCTTGCAGCCTGAAGGCTAAATGTGTCCTTGGCTGCATCAACAGAGGGGCGGCAGCTGGGCAGGGAGGGGATTGGCCCCCTCTGCACTGCCCCCATGAGGCCCCACCTGCTTTGCTGCATCCAGACCTGGGGTCCCCAGGACGAGACAGCCATGGAGCTGCTGGAATGGGGCCAGAGGAGGCCACGGGGATGCCTAGAAGCTGGAGCATCTCTGCTATGGAGGAAGGCTGAGGGAGCAATGAAGAAAGGCTGAGTACAGCCTGGAGAAGAGAAGGCTCCTCTCTTGCAGCATTTCATTGCTTATGTACTTATGGCTTATTAAAAAGGTGTACCATTGCTTTTTACACAGCCTGATAGTGTTAGTGATTGATAGTGATAGGGATAGTGATAGAACAAGGGAGAATGCTTTTATACTAATAGAGGGGAGATTTAAGTCAGATGTTAGAAGGAAATTCTTTTAGGAGGGTGGTGAGACACTTCCACAGCTGCCTGGGGAACTTGTGAGTGCCCGTTTCCTAGGGGTGCTCAAGGCTGGTTTGGATGGGGCCCTGATCAAGTGGGTGACAACCCTGCTCACTGCAGAGGGATTGGAAGTAAATGATCCTTAATATCCTTTCCATCGCAAGCTGGTCTGTGATTCCATGAAATCACTGTATAGTCCCTGGTGAAGATCTCACAGGCACAGAGTGCAGAGGGGAGCTACTAACACCACGTTACTGGGCAGAAAAGGTAGGCCCCAGCATATTCCTTACTTTTGTTGTAGTGCAATCAACATGCAGCGGCTTCTCAGGTTGTCTGGGGAAGGCAGTCATGAGCAGTAACAAGCAAGAAAGGGGATAAGAACCATATATGAGTAACAGCATTGATTTGAAGACTTCATAAAATGTGTGAATCTAAATATAAAACAACAAACCTTGAGTCTGGATGATCTTCAGCCTTATCACTTAGGTATGACTTAGCACTGTTGCTGATATATCGATGCCTTCTTGCAGCTGAATGCCCCCCCCAGTTTCCTGTGGGGGAAAAAAAAAAAGACTCCTGAGACATTCTAACCTCACAACTTCACAATGCCCCCCAAGCTCTATGTTTGTGAATTATCACTCCAAGTCAAAAGTTCAGGGTTCAGACAGCATTATGAATCAGAAACACAAAAGCACAATAAACAGAGATACATTAAGACAATATCGTAAATATCACACATCCTTCTTAGTCTGTAAAACATAGTACTCCATGTATTTTCTTCTGACCTGGTGTGTCCTTCTCATCTTGTACCACTGAGTATACTTTTATTTCTATGTCCATCATCAGTAGGTGCCTAAACCTTCTCATAGCAGTACGATTTTCAAACTTTTACCTTCTTGCCATGTATTATTTCCTAATTTAGGAATTTCACTTCCACAGAAGAGCCTTGGTACATCCTATTTTCCGTGACAGAGGGAAAGGACCTGGACAGGCTGGAGAGGTGGGCCCATGCCAACCTCATGAAGTTCAACAAGGCCAAGTGTAAGGTCCTGCACCTGGGTCGGGGCAATCCCAAGCACAAATACAGGTTGGGTGATGAACGGCTGGAGAGCAGCTCTGAAGAGAAGGATTTGTGGGTGTCAGTTGATGAAAAACTCAACATGAGCCGACAATGAGCGCTTGCAGCCCACAAGGCCAACCGCATCCTGGGCTGCATCAAGAGAAGCATGACCAGCAGGGTGAGGGAGGGGATTCTGCCCCTCTACTCTGCTCTCGTGAGACCCCACCTGGAGTGCTGCGTCCAGTTCTGGGATCCCCAGCACAAGAAGGACATCGAGCTGTTGGAGGGGGCCCAGAGGAGGGCCACGAAGATGATCAGAGGGCTGGAGAACCTGCCCTGTGAAGGCAGGCTGAGAGAGTTGGGGTTGTTCAGCCTGGAGAAGAGAAGCTCCAGGGGGACCTGATAGCAGCCTTCCAGTACCTGAAGGGGTCCTACAGGAGAACTGGGGAGGGACTCTTTAGAAGGGCGTGTAGTGACAGGACAAAGGGTAATGGCTGCAAACTGGAAGAGGGGAGATTTAGGTTAGATATTAGGAAGAAGTTCTTTCCTGTGGGAGTGGTGAGACACTGGCACAGGTTGCCCAGAGAGGCTGTGGATGCCCCCTCCCTGGCAGTGCTCAAGGCCAGGCTGGATGGGGCTGTGAGCAACCTGGTAGAGTGGGAGGTGTCCCTGCCCATGGCAGGGGGGTTGGAACTAGATGGTCTTTAAAGCCCCTTCCAGATCAAACCTTTCTTTGATTCTATGAATGTCCAATGCGGAAATTTATAGCCTCTTGAACAAGCCTGGGCAGACAAAATTTTCACCAGTCTCATGAATTCATTAAACTAATAGGTTTACGTCAAGTTTATTGGATTAAATTAAAACAAAACTACTACAAACACTACTTTTAGTAATAATTAAATAAATAGCACACTAGCAAAAAAGTATGTAGGTAGAATATAGGTGAGACATTAAGATTAAGTCTAATAGCAATATTTAATAATGTTAGTTGTTATAATATCTACATTAATAAGTAGTAGAATACTTTCAGATAATACTGTTCTTCTTTTACATGTAATGTACAGAACCAAGTGTTTCTCAAGAGCTTTTGGACTTCCATGGTACCATAACATGTTAGAAAAGTTTAATAATTATTATTTCTGACATTTTGAAAATCCTCATTTCACTGGGTATTTTGTAATAAAAGAGAGAAGAAAATATTATAAGAAAGTAGAAGATAGTAGCAAATAGGTGTTCTAAAACTTAATAAGAATGGTCATACCAATTGCTCAAAGAACCTGCTAGAAGAAAAACATTCATATATAAGAAAATGCAAAAAAAAAAAAAAAAAAAAGTTTGAGTGAAGCAGCATAATTTGTTTGTAATGAAGGAAAGGATGTTTTTATCAGGAAATTGTGGTCGATGATAGGCCCTCATTGGCAGCCATTCTTTCTCTCCATTTGGTAGGGAGAGAGAATGGCATCTGAAACAAGAAAAATCTTCTTTAAACAAAGGGGAAATGGGGAAATTCTTCTACATACTACCTTTCAAGCTTTAGTCTCTTATTTCTAGTTTAATTAATTATGAAAAGAAGCCATTAGTTGTACTTCCAGAAATCACAGATTCACAGAATCACAGAATCACAGAATGTTAGAGATTGGAAGGGACCTCGAAAGACCATCTAGTCCCCTGAAGCAGGAACACCTAAATCAGATAGCACAGGAACGCATCCAGGCGAGTTTTGAATGTCTCCAGAGAAGGAGACTCCACAACCTCTCTGGGCAGCCTGTTCCAGTGCTCTGTCACCCTCACTGTGAAGAAATTTCTCCTCATATTTAAGCAGAACCTCCTATGTTGCAGCTTGCACCCATTGCCCCTTGTCCTGTCACTGGATGTCACAGCAAAGAGCCTGGCTCCATCCTCCTGACACCCACCCTTTACGTATTTATAAACATTAATTAGGTCAGCCCTCAGTCTCCTTTTCTCCAAGCTGACGAGACCCAGATCCCTCAGCCTTTCCTCAGAAGGGAGATGCTCCACTCCCTTCATCATCTTGGTGGCTCTGCGCTGGACCCTCTCCAGCAGTTCCCTGTCCTTCTTGAACTGAGGGGCCCAGAACTGGACACAATACTCCAGATGCGGTCTCACCAGGGCAGAGTAGAGGGGGAGGAGAACCTCTCTCGACCTACTAACCACACCCCTTCTAATACACCCCAGGATGCCATTGGCCTTCTTGGCCACGAGGGCACAGTGCTGGCTCATGGTCATCCTGCTGTCCACCAGGACCCCCAGGTCCCTTTCCCCTACGCTGCTCTCCAACAGGTCAGTACCCAACTTATACTGCTTCCTGGGGTTATTCCTGCCCAGATGCAAGACTCTACACTTGCCCTTGTTAAATTTCATTAAATTTCTCCCTGCCCAACTCTCCAGCCTGTCTAGGTCTCGCTGGATGGCAGCGCACCCTTCTGGCGTGTCAGCCACTCCTGCCAGTTTTGTATCATCAGCAAACTTGCTGAGGGTGCACTCTATCCCCTCATCCAAGTCGTTGATGAATATATTGAACAGCACCGGTCCCAGTACCGAACCCTGGGGGACCCCACTAGATACAGGCCTCCAACTAGACTCCATCCCATTCACCACAACTCTCTGGCTTCTTTCCTCCAGCCAGTTCACAATCCACCTCACTACCCAATCGTCCAGACCACGCTTCCTCAGTTTAGCTGCAAGGGTACTGTGGGAAACGGTGTCAAATGCTTCACTGAAATCAAGATAGACCACATCCACTGCTTTACCATCATCTAACCACCTGGTAATGTCCTCATAAAAGGCTATCAGGTTGGTTAAGCATGACTTCCCCTTGGTGAAGCCATGTTGGCTGCCTCTAAGGACCCTCTTATCCTTGATATGCCTAGAGACAGTGCCAAGGATAAGTTGTTCCATCACCTTCCCAGGGATAGAGGTGAGGCTGACCAGTCTGTAGTTACCCAGGTCCTCCTTCTTGCCCTTTTTGAAGATTGGGGTGACATTCGTTTTCCTCCAGTCCTCAGGCACCTCTCCTGTCCTCCACAACTTACCAAAGATGATGGAGAGCGGCCTAGCAATGACTTCCGCCGTCTCCCTCAGCACCCACAGGTGCACCCCATCAGGACCCATGGATTTATGGATGTCTAGATTGCTTAACTGGTCCTTAACCCAGTCCTCATATACGGAGGCAAACTCCTCCTTTATCCTGACTTCCTCTGGGGCTTCAGGGGTACGGGGCTCCTCAGGACAGCCTCTGGCAGTACGGACAGAGACAAAGAAGGCATTCAGTAACTCTGCCTTCCCTGTATCTTCTGTCACCAGGAGCCCCATCTCATTCTTCAGTGGGCCTACATTGCCTCTAGCGTTATCTTTGTCTGCAATGTATTTGAAGAAGCCCTTTCTATTTTCCTTGAGCCCTCTTGCAAGGTGAAGGAAATATCAGTAAGAAAAATCTGCAACATTTTTGCTATGTAACTTAGGGCAGAAAAGTAAAAAAAGTATGATAAAAATACTAGAGGTTATCAATTCACTGCATTTCTAATGGAGTAGGCCATATCCAGCAACATTACTAATTTATTACTAAAGTGGTTAATACTACTTAAAACATTGTAGGGCCTTGGATATCACATGGTAAATCATGGCATTCTGGGAAATTCCAGAGATCAGAAAAGTCTGAATGCTGCATTTGAATTTAACCAGAACAATGATGTTAATATTGTAGCATACAGTCAGTCTCTTGAAAAGTAAAATCTTGGAATTCAGACAAGGCAACTGATTTCAGAAGTAAGCCTATATCCAGTTACATTATTTAGTTTTACGCATCTCAGCAGACTCTCTCATTGTTAAATAATTTGCAAAATTTGCGTTACACCTTCAACTTTATTGATAGAAAGGTATGAAATGCCTTCAGATCTTTATAACACATTATCTTACATAGACTAAAAAATAGCAGGACTGGCTGAACAGAAATGGCTTCAAACAACTCAAACTCTAGAACTATCTTCCCAAAATCTGTTTCTTTATTACCACTTCATTTCTTCTATGATTACTGGCCTTCAAGGTGGAGCTGGATAAATGGATTGGAAGGATTTTTTTTCTGACCAGGAAAACAGAAAACTGTACTCCGGTGCTCAAGTCCTTGAGGATATTTACATTTAAATCAATCCTCATCTGTAAAGCGTAGGAGAGGTCCAAGGAGGAGAATATAGATGTGGTGTAACCTCTGCACATGCTCTGTGACATCACTCTAGAATTTAGATAAACTCAGGCATTAAAGAAGAAGAACACTTCAGCAGAAGGTACTTACATGTAGAATACCGTACAGTTTCTCAGGCTTGAATCTTTGAATTAAGGATAGTTCTTGCTGGCTTGCAGACAGAAATGTATAATCTCGTTACAGGAATACTCTTGTGTTCATTTTTTTGGGAGATCAGTCCAGATGAATATAATTGTTTATTCTTCCCTTGGAAACTAACAGTCTTGAAATTTCTTCCTGAAGTACATGCATCTGGCACAAGTCACTGTAGATTACTAATATTTTACTCTTGGAACCAGTAAAAACTAGCTGCAGGGAATCATAAAAAACAGAAGGGAAAAAAAAATAGTGAGAAAGAGAAAGAGAAAGAGAAAGAGAAAGAGAAAGAGAAAGAGAAAGAGAAAGAGAAAGAGAAAGAGAAAGAGAAAGAGAAAGAGAAAGGGAAAGGGAAAGGGAAAGGGAAAGGGAAAGGGAAAGGAAAAGGAAAAGGAAAAGAGAAAGAGAAAGAGAAAGAGAAAGAGAAAGAAAAAGAAAAAGAAAAAGAAAAAGAAAAAGAAAAAGAAAAAGAAAAAGAAAAAGAGAAAGAAAGAGAAAGAAAAGGAAAAAGAAAAAGAAAAAGAAAAAGAAAAAGAGAAAGAGAAAGAAAGAAAAAGAAAAAGAAAAAGAAAAAGAAAAAGAAAAAGAAAAAGAAAAAGAAAAAGAAAAAGAAAAAGAAAAAGAACTTGCTTTGTGAAAGACTTTAGCATTTCTGCCAAGTGAGATTTTCAAATGATTCAGAAAATATTGCACTATTTTGATAATAATATTGAAGACCTGGAAAACAGGTCACAATGTTCCTATCTTAAAAATTACAGCTATTACAGACAAAAGTGAAGGCAAAGTATGATTGGATTTGTAACCATTCTGATAATGAAAGTAATTGGAGGATATGTTTTCCCACACAAATGGGAAATGACAGCCATACATAGGTTCATTCATTTGAAATCCAGTGAAGACAAGCCATGTGTTTCCTTTATAAAAATGCTGACACTTTTGAAAATAAATAAATAAATAAAAAGTTTATAGTGTATCAGAGAAATGTAAAACACAAAATAGTTTTATTACATTTTTATAAACAGAATTTTGGAAAAGAGGGAAGGGGAAGGGGAAGGGGAAGGG
>VXAV01000228.1:77657-92374 GCA_013399715.1 Alectura lathami
TATGTATGTACATATATACATAAAATAATTATTGGTATGGATAAGTCCTGCAGTCTGCCTACAGAACATTGTATTCTAAACTGTTTGCACACAATAATTGTGCATCCAGCGGTTTCAAGTGGGACACAGACATTTCTTGACAGTGTCTAATATGATGCTGTGTTTTGGCTTTAGGAGAAAAACAGTGTTGATAACACACTGACATTTTAGTTGTTGTTGGGCAGTGCTGCACAGAGCAAAGGATGTTTCAGTTTCTTGTATTGTCCTGCCATTGAGGGAGGGAGAGGGGGGCACAGGGAGCTGGGAGGGGACAGAAGGAGGACAACTGACCTAAACTGGCCAAAGGGATGTCCCATACCATATGGCATCATGTGGAACTATAAAACTGCGGGGATTTGGCAGCAGCTGCTCCGGAACTGACTGGACATCAGTTGGTGAGTGGTGAGCAATCTCGTTGTGTATCAATTGTTTTGTAAATACATATATAGTTATTGTTATTTCTCTCTTTCTTTTCTGTCTTAGTAAATAGTTTTTGTCTCAATCTATGAGTTCCACTTATTTTTTTTCCCAGTTCTCTCCCCCTTCAACTGGAAAAGGGGAGCAAACAAACTGCTCTGTGGTGCGTAGCTGTTTGCTGTGTTAAACCACAACAGTGGTGCCCAACGTGGACTCGAAGGATTGAGCTAATGACATCTGACCAAAGGGTGTTAAAATAAATTCATTATAAGTGTTACAGCAGCTTAATACCTGCTGGTAACAATGTTGATCTTTTCATTTTCAACATGATTTTATTTGCTTTCAGAGTTGTTTTCTCAAATCCCTTTGGGTTGTTTATAATATCTGGGGGCTGATGTAAGCATATTTATGGTTTTACCAGTTTGTGTATGACATGCACTCATGTTACACCAATGATGAATTTAATTTGGCACTTGTATTTAGTACTGCCACCGTTCTTGTCCTTCCACATTACTGTGGAAGCTCTTAACAAGTACACACTTTGGGTGAGCTAAACTAGTTTTAGAAAATTTTGAATATACTTGGGATGTTCAAACTAGTATGATCTTATTGGTATGTCTTCCGCCCGTGTTTCCTTTTNCTGTGAAAGCAGAAAAATAGCAATAAAATACATCTTTTTTTTTTTTTTTTTTATGGTTAAGATATTATTCAAAAATACCACTCAGAGATCTACCTTGAGGCAAGATGGTTGTGAGGGTCAAGGTATGTGGGACTATATGGGTGGGTATCTATCAAAATTGTTGCCTCCAGTGGATCTGGAATTCATCCCTAAACAAGTGCAGAATTCTAAAAAACTGACAGAATGTTTGAAGAAGGTATGCCCTGATCCCAGGAATACCACAGAGTTAGAGCTTCCTGCAGGCTGGCCTGCACCTATCACATATTATTCAACACTATTCAGCATCCTCAGAAGGGTGAAAATGCCTCTGGATCTGACACAACCCCAGCAACAGGCCCTGCGGCTGAACCAGAGAACCAACACACACCAGTGTCCATTGCCTCTGCCCACAAGCAGAAACAATGGAAGAAAAAGTCAGTTTATTCAGTAAGGAAGGCAGAGGATGATGAAGAACAAGAGGAAGAGTCAGATGTTATAAATGGGTCAGTAACCCCACGATACCTTTCCGCATATGAGCTGAGAGATATGCAGAAAGATTTCAGCCGTCATCCTTGCAAAAACCTGGCTGCACCAATGCAGGGATAATGGGGCAGTCAGCCTGCATTCAGTGGGCATAGAAGCTAGGCAGCTGAGATCCCTCTCTAGGGAAGGGGACACCGACAGATCAATTGCAAAAAAAAATGGAAGATCTCTTCCCCTCTAGATGCACCTTCTGTTAACCATGAAGTAAAGGTATCCTAAGAGAGAGAATATTACGTGTCAGCCAAATAAGTGGACTGCCATGAAAAGAGATATCCAGCATCTGAGGGAATTAGCTGTGCTGGAGGTGATGTATAATGTTAACCTGAACAATGATCAGCCATCCCGAAATCTAGATAACATCAAGTTCACACGATCCACATGACAGAGTGTGCCAACATCGTATGCCAACTCACTGGCAGTAATGATCTGGAAAGACAGAGAGAAACAAACATTGGATGAACTGGTTAGCCAACTTTGGCAGTAAGAAGTCTCTCTTTTTCCCTACAGGCCTCTGTCTCAACTGTGGAGAAACTGGTTCAACAGCTTGAAGAGAATAAGTTTTCTAGCCCATCTCTGTGGACCATTATCTCATGTACTAGAAGTAAGCATTCCTCTGTTCAAGAGACAGGATATAGTGGGTGCATACCACTTGCCATCTTGTAGTTTTACCCACATGACCATGGAGAGGAAATGAGGAAGAGGGATGGATAATTCACCTTGATCCTACAGGCACAGGTACATGAGTTGCAAGGCAAAGCAATCACAAAAGAGGGTTCTTCCAGGAAATTTAACGCTTCAGTTTTCCAGTGGGCAGTTCTCTAAACAGAGTAGATGATCTGATCTTATTTTGAATTTGATACTGAGCCCTTTGGTTCGCATTCATGAGAAGTGAGTAAAAAATACAGTAAACAGGACTAGAGGGGCTCGGCCTCCAGCCAGGTGGAGGGAAGGGACAGTTGGGTTTATTGGGCTGTGTGGATTCAATATCCTGTCACATCAGAACCACAGGAGTTTAAGGCTCCAGTGGATACTGGTGTACAGCGTACTCTAATACCATCAAGTTATAATGGGACAGAAACCATCTGTATTTCTGGGATGGCAGGCGGATCCCAAGAGCTAGCTGCATTGGAGGCTGAAGTGATCTTAACTGGGAAATAGTGGCAAAAGCATCCCATTGTGACCAGCTCAGAGGGTCTGTGCATCCTTGGTATAGACTATCTCAGGCGAAGGTACTTCAAGGATCCAAAAGCATACTGGTGGGCTTTTAATATAGCTGCCTTGGAGACGGAAGACATTAAGCAACTGTCTGCCTTGTCCAGACTCTCAGAGAACCCTTCTGTTTTGGAGTTTCTAAGAGCAGAGGAACTGCAAGTGCCAATCACTCCCACAACAGTGCACTGGAAGAAATATCGCACAAACTGAGACTCCCTGATCCCCATTGATAAACTGATTTATCAACTGGAGAACCAAGGATTGATTATCAAGACTCTCACTCTTCAACAGTTCCACATGGCCAGTACAAAATTCTAGTGGAAAACGGAGGTTAACAGTGGACTATTGTTGCCTGAGTGAAGTCATGCCACCACTGAGTGCTGCCATGCCAGCCATGCAGTACGAACTGGAGTCAAAGGAAGCCAGGTGGTATGCCAGAACTGATGTTGCCAATGCATTTTTCTTCATCTCTTTGGTGTCAGAGTGTAGGCCAAAGTTTGCTTTCACTTGAATTGGTGTCCAATGCACATGGAATCGACTGCCCCAGGGCTGGAAACATAGCACTACAATCTGTCGTGGGATGATCCAGATCACACTGGAACAGAGGGAAGCTCCTGAACACTTGAAATACATTGATGACATCGCAGTGTGGGGCAGCACAACAGAGGAAGTATTTGAGAAAGGGAAAGATCTGAAAGGTGGTTTTGCCATAAAGCCAAGTATGGTCAAGGGACCTTATGCTAAAGTCCACCTAAACAACATTCACTGCCTTTCCCTTTTCTGCAGAGTGGGTCATCTTGTCAGAGAAGGACACCAAGTTAGTCCTGCGGGATCTGCTTTTCATCAGTCCATGGTGTATGAGTCTGATCACCAGGTCTTATACCTCCATTAACTCTTTCACTGCAAGGATTGATTGCCTTGTTTTGCTAGGATTTGTAGAAATAACTGTTCCTGCAAGATTTCTTCACAGCCTAAGCTCCAGTAAAATGGCACTACTCTGCCCAATTTACGTTACCCAAAGGAAATGAGGTGACTATAATATGACCCCTGAGATGAATATTTAAAGTGTCTTTTGCACCTGAGTCTGTTCTATGTCATTTCAGAATCATGAACCAGCATTTAAGAATGGGCTGGAATTTGAAGATATCTGTAAGACGTTCATTCAAGATTTGTAGAACATAAATGCAAATTTCCTATGGGATTATCAGCATTGTTTTGCTGTTTTATTACTACAGGAAGAGTAAGATTGCAAAGTGAATTTTTTTCCAGTGGAATGGACTAGACCAAATTCATTTTATTCTGTGTCACCCTGGGCAGTCCTGCAATATTACTCTAGAAAGCTTGCATGCCTTTACATGACTTCATTTGACACCCATGAAATAAAATACACACTCCTTTTATACCACTTTGAGGGACTGTTGGATGGACTTGCTCTGTTTTAAAAACAACAAAAGAATAGGGATAGGAGAAAAGGGGAAGGGAAAAGGGGAAGGGAAAAGGGGAACAAAAACAGAAGGAGAAGGAGACGGAGATGGAGATGGAGGAGAAGGAGGACAACAAATCTTACACCCAAAAAGTAACAAAGGCACACAGGAATAACACGCCTAGATTCACTATTGTCTGTACATGGCCTTACCATCACACAGCTTCATAGACTGAAAACATAATGACATACTTAGAAAAGCAGATTTAACTAATATGTTTCAGTTTCCTAAGTGTAATGTAAGGATGAAATTTCCTAACTTCAAAGTTGTTATGTCGTTATTTGAAGGTTTATGTGCTTAGAATCATGAAATAATTCAACAATGTTTCTTTATCTAAGAATTAAGAATTCTGAAACTTAGTGCATGTGTAAATTCACTGATTCAGAAATGCTCACTCGATGAGTTATTCAGCAAGAATTCTTGTGCATCATAATTACAAAAGGAGCATCAAATAATTTGTGTAAATTCATTCAAGTGCTCAGATGAACATTGTCAACATTGAGAAATAGTAATTTGAAATATTAACTGTGCTATAACACACCATAACTACAAGTTTTTCCAAAGTAAGTAGGTTTCTGTAAGTGTTTACATGAATGAATGAGTGGGAAAAAAAATTTTGTTAGCTGGGAAGGTCTTCTGAGAGTGTTGATCTACGAAGAAAACTCTGAAATTAAAACAAAGCTTGTGTAGACAGAAGGCTAAAGAATAAGCATCAACATGAAGGCAGTGTGTTGCTATTGAGAGAGATTTAACTATAACAGAGGAACTTGAAAAGTGAGAAAAATGAATGAAGTAGTATATAGGTGGAAGAGGAATGTGATTACNATAAATCTATTATTCAAACAGAATTCTGTAGCAACAAAATGGCCACAGTGAAAACAGATCTGTTCTTTCACATTTATAATGATAAAAGCCGTTTTCTAAGAGTGGAAAAGCAAAGGGCAACTCAGAGATATCAAAGTATTTCATCAGGATCAAATGTTATTCAAATTTGGAAAGTGATCTCTAGAATTCTTGTTACTTTTATAATCTCACTTTTCTTTCACAGATAATTTTATTCAATTTCTGTATCCAGAACATAATTTGTGTGTACAAGTGACTTACCATCTAGGAAATCTAACAGGGTATTTAAGGAAACAAAATCTGTCAGCTGGGCTGGCTGAGGTGGCTGTAGAGTCTCTGTGGAGTAGGTCAGCCCTTGACTTGACAAATTTTTAAGCAATCTGCTCTACCAAGCTTGAGCATTGGGGATGCACTAGATCCCAGACCTCAGGAGATTTTAACAGCCAAAGAGATTCTATAAAGTGTAGAAAACAGGAACAGAATATTTTACCTGGCAGTCTTATTTGGTAGGTTTCATGTGTACCTTTGTAAATAGGCTTAATATAATTACATTTGGGGAAGACAATATGAGAATAAAATTGAATGGTGTAAAATCTGAGGTTTGAAAGATCAAGACAGATTTTCCTCAGAAATGTTGATTTTAAATGCTTCATTACTGACATTCACTTACGCCTATTGTGCTACACAGCAGATTATTAAAAACCAAACAAAACAAACACAAGAAAATAGACGCCTACAAGATCTATATTTTCAGCAAAGGCTGGTTTAATTCCTTTTTATATCATTACATGACCAATTTACCAAAATAATTTTTTGTAGGTTACTTAAATTTGATTAAATCTCTTAATCTATATCTATAAACTTAAAAGTTCAAAATAGTGAAAGAAGAACAAAATCATATCAATGTCTATTTTCGGTGAAAATAAACAGTGAAAAAGGGATGATTTCAGATCTAATTTTATTTTATTTGCAGTATATTCATATCTATGTTCACACCAAGAAGGACTACCAAAACAAAAATCTCTCTCTTTTGTTAGTCATAATAATAAATGAAAATCAAAACACATTTTCACTGAGAAAAAAAATAGACTACTTTCAAGTAGCATAGCCACATCTGTTTGCAGTGATGGTAATTTGGCAAAAGACAACACAGATGTGAGCTACTGTGTATATCACAGCACAGTAACATCTACTGTAAACAGATTTTCAGTCTACTTCATCATACCAAAATAACAGTTTGGTTTAATTTTTAAGAATTATATTTGACTCATAAATATGAGACATCCTCTGACGATTTTGGAGTAGAACCGGAAACTTTCTCCTGTCTTTGGGTAATTTTACAGGTAAAGAGATTAGGATAATTTAGCCCAGATCTTTACCAAGGAAACATGCTGCATCTGTGGCGTTGTCTGAAAAACTGATGGAATCAGATTTTAAACAAAATATCATTTGCCTGAAAAAGTCAAGTTTTAATGGAATTATTTTTCACATTTGTTACTTTTTTTTTCTGTTTTTCTTATAAAAAGAGTAACTGTTTTCCTATAAACTCTGTAGCTCCTGTTACTGAGTTCACTGAAGTTGTATTAATACAATATACACTCCCAAAGTATGTCAAGATTTATTTCTGAATATTTTCCTCTTTATAGAAGAGCATGTGAGAGTAGGCTACAATGCAAGACAACACCCAGATTTATTTGGAGGTGAGTGGGAAGATTGAGAGGACAAAGCACTTCACCACAGCTTTTCCAAACAGTTGCCCAAAGACTTTGACTCCACTGCATATTCTCTACAGCTGTCAACCTGTTCCCATAAATGCAAAGCAAAATCCACTCTTTACAATCTATAGGTCACTAAAGGTATTATTTGGTCTTCTGATTTTCATTTAGTCCTACTGGACAAGACAAAAAACCTGCATTTTCTTTGAATGCCTTCATCACGAGAGCTTCGGGATCTGGGTTCTTCACAGAAAATAATTTATTTCAACCTTACAGTTGAAAACATAGTGTTTAGTTTTGCAGGCCAAGTGCCAGGAGAAGTGGGAATAAAAGTTGGTCCACATGAATCTCACAAAATTTTTGCTTCTGAGGATGAAGCTTCTGTGGATTTACCTTATCTTCCACAAATGCTATAATCTGGTCATAAGCATTCATTTGTAAATATTTGCAAGTGTAACTCTTAGTCTTAAAAATACCAGGACATGAATTCGTAAATGATTTCATTCAAAACTGATTATAGACAACACTTGAGCTCCGAAACTTAGGGCAGAGAGAATGCTCAAAAGGGACCAAGAATTATGTAAGGGAAAGGTATTTTTGCTATACATACTATCAAATTGTGCATCATTTACTATATATACTATTTCCCTTGTGTAACCTGAACTACTGATTTTTTTTTTTTACAGAATTCATGAAAGTACACTAACTTTTTGTTACATTTAAAGTTCACAGACCACTTGCTTCTTTTAGATTACAAATCAGGGAGCATTATTTTTCCTCTTGCAGTGGAAAATTCAATTTTTTTACCAACTGTAGTGGAGAGATCAAAGAGATTTTGTGATAACCCTACGGAAAGTGGTTTCAAGCATCTGCACTAACACATGTGAATAAGACTTGCATAACGCTAGCCTTTTCTTGGAATAGTTTTGAAGACCAAATAGCTTTTCAACAAGTATTTGCAGGAAACAAAAAGATTCTGAAGATTAAAGCAAATCCATTATTCTTTTTCTAATGACTATTTTGAAAAACCTTATTTTTTAGACTGGGTTATTAAAGAGAATTAAAGCTAGAGTAGTAGGGTATCTATGAGAATAGATTATTTGTGTCTGTGCTCTTTTGAGCATGAAACAAACACATTTATTCTAGAAGCTGGAAGAAAACTGTTGCTTACAACGATCATTTTTCAAGACTACTCTTGAGAGGAAAAATTATTTTCTTTGCAAACTGGAAACTATGATTGACAACTTTTTAATACACTTTTGTTTTCTTTGAACATGACTGCATTTTTATTATGAGAGTTAGAGATTTGATGACAGAAAACACTAAATCATAACTTTAAGTGAACTATGATGTGCAGGCATAAATGAATGTGAACAAAGGTGAAAGAATAAAACAGCTGAAGAGCTGAAGGAGAAGGATAATTCACAGAGGAGACCTGGGCAAGGGGTTAAGGACAGACTGGGAAACAAGGCAGAAAGGAAGAATAAGAGTTATTTGAAATAAACAAGCATCAAGTGCCTAGCCTTGCATTAGCTAACACAGAAGTACAGAATTTGTGCAAGTTAGTCAGGAGTGTGAAGCAAAATTTGTTTTGCAGAAGGACAGATAATTTTGTGGTTTATTTTTATTTCAGAAGACAGCAGGAATAAAGAAGTGATCACAAGAACTCTTTGCAGAGAAATGTTGCTGTTTAGAGAAGAATCCAGCTGGGAAAAGTCTAATATTCCTAGAAAGTCTTTAAAATATTAAGATTCAAAAAAATCTTACTTACAGGAGAGGGAGAACTCTTTTTTTTTTTTTTTTTTTTTTTTTTTTTACTAAGATCTGAAGCTAGGTGAAGCTAGGACTTAACTATGGCTTTGGAATTTGTCAGAGAAGTTTTGCACTGCTTTAGCTCAAATGATCTTCAGAAGATAAAGAACAGTGATAACAATAATGGCACTGTCATTTCACATCCAGACCTGCAAGTGTGATAACAGAAATTCGGCTAAAAAAGAAACTCACCTTATTAAGCTGTAGCGCTTTCTATAAAGATTCAGATATATCAATTCTGCCTTTTATATTAGCTTGATCTAACCACAAACAGAAAGTGGAGATTGAGGAATTTCTAATTTTCATTATCAGCTTTTCCTTTTTCATGTATAATAATTCAAGCCTGCTAGTGGTAAAGATGCAAGACACGCAAGTTCTGTAACTAGTGTTGTCATAATCTGCGTGCAGGACCTTCGCAAATAGGTCATTTTTTGCCCTTTATCACAGTTCACCATGTTATGTTTGGCCTGTTTGACTATTGCTGCAGCAGAAATGTTATTATCCATTTCATTTGTGAGTACAATTGCTCAATATATTATAATCTTTTCATTTTTCAGAAATAAGAGTAGATCGTGATTGGATCTACTTGTCAGGATGTCTTTGGGATGCCCTACAATCACTGCAATTTTGGGTATCTTTGGGATTTCTCTGAGGCTACTAACATATACTCGTGTTGGAAATAACTTCACCAGCTAAAGAAATTAACTCTTTCAGCTACATGTTATTGTGTGTCTGTGTCACTTATTATTTTATAATAAAATTATAAAACCGTAGATGGACTTCGGTTGGAAGGGAACATAAAGATCATCCAGTTCCAGCCCCCCTGGCATAGGCAGGGTTGCCAACCACTAAATCAGGCACTAGACCAGGTTGTCCAGAACTCCACCCAGCCTGGCCTTGAGCAGGCCCAGGGATAGGGCACCCACAGGTGCTCTGGGCAGTCTGGGCAAGGGCCTCACCACCCTCTGAGTAAAGAATTTCTTCCTAAAATCTAATCTAAATCTTCCCTCTTGTCCTATCACTGGATTATTTATAAAAAGTCAATGAAGATAGAGCGTTCTTCTCAAGTTATGTTGGGGAGCACACATCAAACTTGAGGTTTTGTGTATTGCCATCTCATAAAAAAGCATGCGCCTGTTAAAGAGTTACTGTTGTCAGTTAGTGCAGCCAGAACAGGAAAATGACACCTGCTGTAATCATTGTTGTTTTGATCCTATAAATCCTAGCAACAGATGAATTACAGTGTCTTCCTCCTTCCTCTTGGGAGTAGCCTACTGACGTGTAGGTACTTAGGATATTTTCAAACTTGTGACATACAGCATGTGCTGAATGGTGGACACTGAAATGGATGGGCTCAGAAAGGCACTTTTTGTGAATACAGTGCACTTTGATCCTGCAGATGAAATCAGGACGACTCACAAACTGTACTGTAATGAATCCAGGTATAACATTTTTACAAGAAATTTGGTAATATCTGTACCAAAAGAGCATTCATCTCAAATGTAATGCTAGTTACTATAAAACAGGTTTAAACTAACCAAATTGAGATAACAGCATTTTGGAGCCTTGGGGAATAACTTTATTTAATGAGGCAGAAATACCTCCTATTTCCCTTGACCTGCAGACAGTTTATTTGTTGTGAATAACTTGTTATTTTATTATTCTCCTGGGAATGGCATTAGTCTTGCACTGTGCATTGTACATGGTGATGCTCTTAATTTTCTAAGAGGCAGAAATCTGAAAGAAATTAAATGTTTTTTCTCTTCCAAAAATCTTCACACTCATGATTTGGTCAATCCATACTTCAAACAGGGAAAATGCAGGTGACCTGGAAAGAGAAAAATGAGATATCTCATATTTCCAAAGAGTTTTCCTGTTTTATACAGCAATATTTACTCAAATAAAGATGGAAGTTATGTTTTTAAAAAGATCATTCTCTTTAGTGTATATGTAAGATATGTGTGGGTGGAAAAGAAAAAAAAAAAAAAGGAAAGTAGTAAGAAATAGTAGTCTGTAGATTCAAAACAATTTGAGAAGTGTCAGCTATTGAACGGCTCATTTGTTTAGAGTTCTGAGGCTTAGATTTGTCTTTTGTGTGTGTGTGTGTGTGTGTGTTTGTTTTAATTTTGAGAAAGGTAAAAGTAAATAAATAGTACAATTCTAACAATTACGGTGTGCTGTATACCATACCAGATGAACACACCAAACACACTCTTCTATGTCTCCTATGCAGTATTCCCAGAAGAGAGAATGGATGTCTCAGCTTTAATTCGAGATTTAAATAACTAGTAATTTTCTTAAAATTGAAATCTCAACCTATAAGTGAAGTCTAGGTTACAGTGAGTATGGGTGAGGTGAAGTCCAACGGGAATATATAATTTCTAGCCATAAAGAATTTATAAATCATATGTAGATTCAATGTAACTATACTGACTGAAAATAATAATTTTAAAAATATATTTAGTTCACAAAAATCAGGAGTTTTTACAGCTCTGATTTGGGCATTTAAATGGAGCAAAAAACTTTAGGAAATTTCTTGAGATGAAGTCAAGGCAGTTCAAAGCATTCCAGAAAAGAACACATATGCATAGATGAAGACTCAACATAATTTTTGTTACCATAAACAACAACAATTTTTAATTAAAATACAAACATGGAGTATTTCACCAATTTTAATTAAAAGAAGTGTTTCAAAGTAGCAATTCATATAGACTTATTGTGATTTCAAGTGAGTGGATTTATTGAGCACTTGTTAAATAAGTGAAACATATAATTTATATAATAAAAGATAGAAGAAAATACACATTTAATTATTGTGAATAAAAATAGATCTCTCATAATACGATATTTTGCTAGTGTTTATACTCATTTCTTAATTCAAGGTGATATGCTGATCAGTGGAATAATTCACGTTTGTTCGAAACACCTTATATCCGTTGATGAAGAGATTCATTTCTGAACAGCTGTCACTTCAGTTTTTCCTTATCTTTTACTCAATGTAATAAAATTATCCTGTAATATACATTTATTATAATGTCCTGGTTTCAGGTACTGAAGTATTGTGTTCAGCCATCATATCCACCATATCTACTGAGATGAAACAAAATTGTTGGAATAATTAAGAGAAAAAGAGGGAAATAATCTTTCATTATATTCTTCAAAATTCCATTCAATTTTTCCATTGAAAAGTAAGACTTCAATTCCAAGACAAAAAAGATTTAAATAGGATGAGTCACAGCATTTCCCTTTGGTTTGTAGGGGTCATCAGGGGAGTTGAAAATATGACTGCCCAGTTGTGGAACTGATTGTGTAGTTTTGGAAGTTAAGCTGTTCCCACTTACCAGGAAGGGAAGTAAAGATTAATTAAAATACTTTTAAGAAGACCTGTTTCATTGTTAACATGACAATGTCAACCATAAAATTTCAGTAACTGTTCTTATGTGATTTTCTAGATTTTTTTGCTAAGGAGAAATCACACCAATCTTTTTCATCCTTTAAAAGTAGTTCCATTGTGAAAGCATGAGAATAGATTTCCTCCCCTCTCATAGGCTCCTGCTGTTACTCATACCTCTGCTCAACAAAGACAGGAGTTTGCAGCAGGGCATGAAACTGGGACATAAGTGATTGTTTAAAAAGAAGTGTCTGTAAATCATATTTTTGGATCTACTCTTGACTGAGGAAGAAAAGAGAAATCATTGCCATGCATAAGATTATTTTAGCGGAAGTCATAAGGGAAACGAACAGATTTCTTCTCTCTCACTCTTTTACCTAAATGCTCAGATGGTTAGGATTAACTTTGAATGATTATGCAAATTAAACCTCCTTTAGAGGTTCATTCACTACTAACTTTTCATTTGAAAAGCTTCTCAACACTCTGCTGAGAATAGTAATTAATAGGAGCAAAGTCTGATGACATAAGCTCAGTCTTTTAATTATTTCTCAGGACAGAACTTCGTGGATATGTGTAATTGTTAGTTTTTGTGTCTAATTTTTTTTTTATTATTATTTGAGTTTCGTCATCTTTACAGTTTGCATTAGTGATAGGTGTGCTAAAAATAATAAAAAGAAAGAAAAAAGAAGTATCAGCTCTTTAAATATTTTATCTTTTATCTTAAAGTTGTAATGTTACACTACACAAAGGAAACTCCTGATGTCATGCAATATAATTTTTATTTATATGGCACCTCGCAGGCTATTTCTGCAGTAAGAGTGACTACATGTTCCCTGTCAGCTCCCTCAACAGAGTAGGAGAAAAAGTCTGCTAATGTTGTTTGCTATTTTATTTTGTATAATTTCTTGAATATTTTATAGACTTCTCAGGTTGAAAGAAGGATGAAATACAGAATGGCACAAGTTTTTGAATAATCATTTGAGACCTGAAGTCAATATCTGAAAATCACTATTGTGTCAAAACACCGGAAAAATATATATATATAAATATATATACACTTAGAGGTAAAACACAAGGAAAACAAACAAAAATAACCCTAACAAAGAGGGGAAGGGGAAGAGATAAGGCAAGCAAAGGAAAATATTCAGGAATCACAGATATTACTATTGGTTTTGTGTAAAATCAATATTCCCAGCAGTTTCTTTCCTGTGGTATCCTGAACAATGTGAGTGGGAAAGATGTCCTCCCTCAGTTCTGCCCCACATATTTAATGATAATGCAGACACCTGTGGAGAAAGGCACAGACTTTAACTCTTTTGACTGCATTTTGTAGTGGGTCTTTTTACACAAAAATAAAAAATGAAAACTAAAATTAAAAAAAAAAAAAAAAGTTTCTACTTCTCATACCTCAGCAATAAATAAAGCTAGACTGACCAGTAGTATCTACGATACAGCTAGATCATCAGTGGAGAACAAATATCGTTGGGGATAGCTGCCTTTGATTTTTCACTATGGAATATTTGCTTAAAATATGAGTGTGTTACTGAACACTTTAAGAAGGGATGCATATTCTTAAACAGGTTTTTCAACTAGGAAAAGGGAAATGTAAATTTATTGAAAGATATGCAAAGGTGGATACAAAGATGGCATTGTAACCAGCCCTAAGCTATTTATCTTCTCACATAAGAGGCTATTTTCTAATTCCAAGGTAAATGGTCTGACTTTACAGCAGCTAGGGCAGATTTATACCAGTTTAACGGAGATAAAATCTCTCCATATGTTTTTATCCTGGAAAAATAAAAATAATACTAAAAAAAACCTCCTATTTTTGTATTCATCCGTCAAAACATTGATCTGCAGGAAAGATTGTGCTATAAAGTGGGGTAAGCAAACAGATCTGAACTTCTCTATCAGTTTTATTGCACATCACAGCAATTACTCTTGCTGTCAAGAGAAATAGAGTTTGATATCCTTTGAGTTTAAATGTGTCAGATGTAGTTCTCCAAAATATAATGCAAGCTGCAGTCTCTAAAACACAGAACACAGGCTGGAATTCTACTTGTAGTAGAAATCCCACTTGCGAGTGGGATGGGTAAGGGTTTGACTTACAAGTGGGTCATTCACAGGAAAAAAATGAAATGATGTAGATATGACACATCACTGCAGAAAGCTGTTTTTCATGATGCCGGTGACAGAGTACATGCTTTTTGCATGCTTTTGCCATAGAGAAAAAAAAAAAAAAAAAAAAGCTCTGGTCTGCTCCAGTATTTTCCACTACTTCATTATGAATATTTGTTCAGCATTTTCTGCTGTCAGGAAAATACTTGCAATGTGCCCTTCACTGAATCATAGAATTAATAATAGACTCATAGAATCATAGAATGGCTTGGGTTGGAAGGGACCTCAAAGATCATCTAGTTCCAAACCCCTGCCGTGGACAGGGCTGCCAGCCACTAGCAGCACACTACATCAAACTGCCCAGGAACCCATCCAGCCTGGCCTTGAGCACAGCCAGGGATGGGGCAGCCACAGCTTCTCTGGGCAGCCTGTGCCAGCGCCTCACCACTCTCTCAGGGAAGAATTTCTTCCTGATGGCCAACCTG
>VXAV01000228.1:101522-114136 GCA_013399715.1 Alectura lathami
TTTTGTCTGATCTGCAGTAAATACATTTACCTTCAAATTTTGTGTTTGAGTTTTCCCTGTGATGAATTGCAGGCTTAACATCTTAGAAGACATCTTTGATTTTGTAAAAGACTTCCTTGGTTGTTTCCCCAGGAACAGTTTTATCTCTGATGAAGCCAAGGAATAAAAATGTTCTCCAAAATGGCATATAACCCCTTTGAAGCTAGATTGGTGCCAAATCCCAAGCCAAGAAATAGAATTTCTTGTAGTAAAGCTCAAAACATTGCCTTTCAGATCCTTTCCTCTAACTGAAAAGATAAAGCCAAAAGCCAATCTCCAAAGCCCACAAAACCCATGACTCCTGACATTAAATTACATGGCTTTAAAATACCAACATATTTTTTCTGTCTTATTAGTCTAAAGCTGGATCAAATGATAGCCCAAGAAAAAGTGCTATAGTTCTCTTATTCATATGAATTTAAGTCTTGATGCCCATGCAGATTAACTGGAAGAGTACACAGTTCATGTAGGTGTAGAAATGGTATATGTGTTCCTCAGAAATTCTACTGTCCTGATACAATATATTTATAACTGAAAAGTCTTTACAGATGGTCGGTTGTAATTCAGTTGAGGGCCTTATATTTGTTTAACTGAGTGATTATTTCTAAGATTTGCCTCAAAGATCATAAATGCACTTGTGCAAGGTGATATTTTCCACCCTCTAAAACATTAGCAATATAATATATTCTTTAAAACAGAACAAAAACAAATGAACAAACGAACAAACAACTAGGCATGTATGGGAAATTCAGGAGAGATTGCCAAAACAAGACCAATGAATGCAATATGCCTTTACATATGCCAAATGATTCTCTTTACTATCTAGAACTGTCTCCTGTCAATAAACTTCATCCTGCATCTGCATATTGACTTAATGAAACCTCATGAGAAAATAATTTAACTTCTGCCAAAATGATTTTCATTAAAAAATTAAGCCCTATCTGTAACAGACCTAGTATTAATTTTGCTACCTCATCACTTATAGTATTTTAAAAACTAGTGGAGCTACACATCCTATTTGGAAGGTCTCTGAGTTAGAAAAGCTGCTTAACAAGAAACAGATTTCTTTGAAGTAATACAGAAAAAAAAAAAAAAAAACACAATATCATAGACACTCAAGATGTCTTGGACTTTCATGGATTAAGTTCAATAGGGTACTTTTGTCAAGTCTTTTGGCAGGCCAGCTGGAATAAGCCATGAGGAACAGATGGGAATACATCTGTAGGGTTGCTGTCTCTGTGCAGATGTTCTATATTGTGCTGATTACATGAGAAATGTTAAGAAGAAATTTTGCATAATAAAGTTACTGTATCCTATTAATATCCAGAACTACTGATATATTTTGTTACTTGATGAAATCCTTGTTCTTGACTTCAGTGGATACATATACAGTTCCATATTCATTTATTTTTCTAAAAATAAGAGTTGACTAGGAGGAATTTGCTTGCAGCAAGAAACAAAACCAAAGCCAGACCTCAGCAGTGACAGAAAGAGGAAGGTTCATCTAGGCTTGCAGAGAATACTGCAGAATAAGTTCAAATAGAAAATCACTCAAAATCAATAGACTAGAAAAACACATTTCAAAGATGCCCTTTTGCAAGGATGCAGAAGATTTCATACTTACATCTGTGGCAGTCAATGTCTGTTTTATGTTTTTGAAACCCATTTCTCCTTTATACACCTGTAACAGTAGAGATTGAATTATCTGAGACCTTCTGGGGGAACAGAAAAACTGCTCTTTCTCAGGAGAAAAGTCGAGCCTGTGTATGGAAAGTTTTAAAGGATATGGCAGAAAAAAAAAAAAAAAAAGGCAGAATTTCACCATACAGCAGGGGAACTGCACTCCTAGGAAAGCAGAGAAACTGTTTGGATGAGCAGGCAGACAAACCTTGCAAGTGACAAACTTCATGGTGAGCAGACAACACCAGCCAGAGGCTATAATAACTGCAGTACAGAACTGACTAAAACCAAACCTGGTAGAAGCACAAGGACACAATGAACAATATGTCATCCACTAAAATAAAATCTAAAACTAAAAACAAACAAAAAACCCCACAACCTTTTTCTATAAAGATCTTTTATCTTTTTTTGAGAACATTAATTAGAATATGTAGGAAGCTCCACTTCAAAAATCTGGTTTATGCCATGTCACATCACAATGTTCTTCTGTCTAAGAGTTTTTCTAAGAGAATAGAAACAATGACAGATTGCTAATGCTCTGGGAAAGGGTGGGGTAATTCTGCTCCAAGGCAGACACCAAAACTAGTTTACATACAAAGTACACATTGACATAAAATTCAAGAGCACCTAAACAGACCTACTGACAACAGAATGAAAGATGTTCTGTAATGATTGCACTCTTAAGGATCTTGTAGTTGGACTGTTACGCACTTCTTAGAGAGTAGTGCTTGTTATAGTGAATTATTTCCCTATTCATGGCTGTGTGTCCTCTTTCCTTCTGCACTGTTCCTCCCACTCCATTCTCAGTTTTGCAGACTTGTCTCAAGCAGGACATTTGTCTTGAGATGACTGAGGTATCTTCTTTACTGAGATGAACTCATTAAAGCTTCCTGACCAAAACAACAATTTACTAAATTTATTATAAAAATCAGCAAAATAAATCATTACAGTTACAGAAATACTTAATCTAACTAAGGTAGACATTCCTTAGGAGGCTGAGGTCTTATGCTAAGTACATTAGAATGAATCATAGAGTAATAGAATCATCTGAGTTGGCAGGGCCCTTTAGAGGCCATCCAGTCCAACTCCCCTGCAGGGCACAGGGACACCTACAGCTGGGTCAGGGTGCTCAGAGCCCTGTCCAGCCTGACCTTGAAGGTCTCCTCCAGGTATGGGGCATCTACCACCTCTCTTGGCCAGTGCTTCACCACCCTTATTGTGAAAATCTTTTTATTCATATCTAGTCGAAATCTCCCCTCTTTTAATTTGAAACCATTTCCCCTTGTCCTACCACAGCAGGCCCTGCTGAAGAGTCTGTCCTCTTCTTTCCTGTAGCCCCCCTTTAGATATTGAAGGGCTGCTATCAGGTCTCCCAGGGTAGAGGAAGTGTTGATTATTTCTGCTTAAGGGGACCCTTAAAGGGAGACTAGGTCCCGTAGAAAAGTCTGAAATCACTGAGTATGCATGTTACCGTACCCCTGTGCTGGACTCCAAGGGAGAGTCTCAGGCATGGTGTTGTCCCAAGCTGCATTATGGTCCTTTACAGCTATTCCAAGATTCTCTCCAGTCACTGTTGCATTAACTTTAAAACATGCCTTACCTGATTCCCAAAAAGTAATTAGCAACTGCTTCTTAATCAGTGGTTTTAACTATTTTCCATCAAACCACAAGGTTGTAAGGAAAATATTTATCTGCCTGGAAGGCAAAAACACATTAAATATGCATTGATTTATGGCTCATATCTAAGCTTTATATACTGTGATGTAATACTCTTTTTTTTCAGACTTGAAAAGAATAATGGGTCACATTGTGCCATCTGGCTTTTAAGGGTACCTCCCCGGTAATCTCAGGTTCTAGTTTAAAAACAGATGGCAAAATATGGCCCAATGTGCATTTTTTCTATGATAATGTAAGACTAGGGTTGCTTTCACTGTTTTTTGTTTGTTCATTTGTTCTGTTATGTTTTCACCCTGAAGTGTTTGTAATATTCTAAGTGATGTACTAGGTAATTATTTTGTCACATAGAAACCAAAGATGTTCTGGTTTATCTTGGGGGCATTTTTAAACTGTCTTTTGTGGAAGCTATCATTCTACCAACCTGAAGTTTCAGCTCCTTTAGTAAAGATCAGCTGCGTTTTCTTGGCTCTGTATATATACAGTATTGTCATCTTGACACAAGCTGCCAGGCAGGTCTGAGGCAAGGCCTTTAAAAGTGTATAGAAAATCTGTTTACAGAGTTAAGGGGACAATGCATTAGTCCATTAACTTATTTATGCTTAACATGATTTTCGTCACTAATTAAGTTATGTTAACACACTCATCACCTAGGTACTGTCTATTCTCTGGCATATACCATTCATCATGCTGTACATTGCTAACAGATGTGTGTACATCTGAACTGGGAGACCAAAAGGATTTTCGTCTTCTAATTAGAGGAGTAAATTATTCACAGTTCTGGCCTCACTTAACCACATACCCTGCTTTTATCTTCCTTTTTCAAGGTTTCATGCAGTGACTAGGCAGTCTGGACAGGCACTTTGGAAATTACAAGACAAGATCGCTCCTGAAGGCACTGAAGAAAGTGTTCAAATCAAGGTTTTCCAAATGCCAAGTAAAAGACGACAAAAAGCCAGATTTCCATGCTACATAACAGTTTCCTACTAGCTCCATTTTCATCTATAGGTAGCAGTAATAATTTTCTTGTGCAAAATGCTCACAATGATAGCAATAAAGTAACTTTTTTATGGAAAGTAATGTGGGTTTTTACAGCAGACTGAGCAATTTTCCAGCCAAGAACCAATAGGCTTAACAATACTATATTCTAAATGGTATTTGTAGCATCTGTGATTATTTTTATAAAGGTTCCAAAGTAATTTAGAACATAAAGTTTAAAGATTCTTCCATCTGTGGGGAAGAAAAGATTGAGAAAAGGAGCTATTATCTCCTGTATATCTGTAGCAGCTGAAGTGCTAAGATTCTAATTGTTCGCTCACAGTCGTTTATTTTACAGAGGGCTTTCAAAAGTATCTTTTATCTTCCTACAGTTTCATTAAGTTAATTCCACACATTGGCATGAGATTTGTTCAGTCTTCAGCTGGAACAGGGATTTTTCTGAGAAGGAGTCAAAAGTCACCAGAAGTAGTGTCAGGAAAAAAATATATATATAAAGGCTATCCTAAAATAGCATTCAGTCAGAAAGCTTGTCATCAGTTTGAATGACATTTCTACCCAGAACACTGCAAATCACATTGATTCCCTCGCTGAGAGTCCTATTGACTTAGTTTGTCGCAGACTGCGCAGGCTGGTGTGCAAAGGAGCATATTTGAAAGGCCCTTCATCTCAGCTACAATATATTATTTAAAAATGTCAAGCCTATTTTTCTCTTGCTGGAAAATAAATGATTTTTTCTGAGCTCCTGTATACAGAATCTTCTCTCGCTAATTTTCTTTAATTATGTATCTCAATGCTACCTGCTACAGAAGGAAAAAAAAAAGAAGATTCTGTAATTTTCTTCTACAGCATATTCATTGGACTGTGGCTTTGAAATACATTCATCCTCAGGACCAGTTTTGCAGGGATACATGTGGATTGTGTTTGGCAGTATTATTGGACATACTGTGTCACTAATTTAAGTCAAAGAAGAATACAAGTGTACCTGCATTCTTTGCACCTTTAAGGTTTTTTTAATGGCCTCCATACAGTGTTTCTCTGAAGAAGCCCAGTAAACCACTACTATATCAAGTATTATTAGCCTACATTTATGTCCTTACATTAAGTTCTTGCCAGAAGCCTGGGGAAGAAATTTGGGTTAAGGACCATTACTCTTCCAGTAGCTCATTTCTATTTTCACAGCTCTATAAAGGACATAACACTCTTTATGGTATCTACATCATATCACAAAAATGATCATATCAGACTGCCTGGTCTAGTGGCTGGCTTCAATAACTGCACTGTCTGGATACCTAGGAGGAGAAAGACCAAACAGACTGTCTGACCTGGTGACTGCCTTCAATAATTTCACCATCTAGATATCTACAGAGGAGATAGAGAAAATATATACGATACTCTCCCGTAATACTCTCCCAGCCTCTTACTATTTCTGACCTTGTGACTCTGAATCTTTTCTGTGTAATCCAACATCCCTAATGTATTTTCTTTTCATTTTTACCCCTGTATTTTACCCCTGTAATCTTCAACCTCTGGCAATGAATTCTCCATATTTACTCCTCTCAAATGAAAAATCTCTGTCTGTCCTTTGTCTTGAACTTAGTTCTCATTCGCTCTGCTTCATGACTCTTCTTCCTACACTGGAAGAGACACTGAGCAGCTGAGCTCTCTCCAGGCATCCTGCATTTCTGTAAGCATCTGTCATGTATCCCTGCCACAAGTAATCTCTTTTTTTTTTTTTTTTCTGTCTGAAGAGTCACAGCTGATTTAGTTGTTCCTCTTACGGACAGAAATCTGTCCTTTTTCACAATACAGTATTAGTAGGGTTTTTTCTCCTTGTGCTCCTACAGGACTCTCAGCTGGCTACTGTCTGGTTCTGATGAAAAAAAAAAAAAAAACCTGTTTCTATTCATTTTAGTAATTTATTTTTTAACATCTCCTGTCACTTCATTCACAGATATAGTCTTTGATGACTCCGAACAATAAAAGTTCCTCGAATGGGAGATTTTTCTTACAGAGAACTCCTATGCAATAAAATACATTAAATTTCACTGCAATGGTCTTATCTTTTCTGAATATTTCTCTTATAGGCTGATAATCAATTGGCTCTGCAGGCAAACTTCTGGGATTCCCATTCCTGTCAATTTTGAAGAAGGATTTTGGATTAAATTAATTTTATTAGGTGTTCCATTTTCATTACTTTTATATATATACATTTACATTTATATATGTATACACATTTCATCTGCCATAGATATTGACTCTTACATTTTCTTCTTTTTTTTTCTTAACTACAAATTTTCAATTGATGTATTCGTGCTTCAATTTAGCCTCCTTTGCTGGGAAGCCATCCCATCTTACTTTTGTATTTTCTCAAACCTTTTTTAACATGCAGAATGTGTTGGACCTAAGCCTACTTTAAGATGTTACTATCAGGTAGGTTCAAGTATTCCTCATGCTTCCTTAAAGCCTTGAATGTATTGGCTTATTTCTAATGACCCTCCTTATTTTCCAGTGTTTCTTCTCTTTTTTTTTTTCATTTTTTTTAAGATCAGAATTGTGATGACTTTTCATCACAAGCAGGAGGAGATGGAAACCATGATGAAATTAGAAAACTATGACCTAACTGATATTATGGAAACATGGTGGGATGAATCATATAACTGGAGCACAGTGATTTAGGGCTACAAGATATTTAAAAGGGATAGACAGAGCATGAGGGGGGGGGAGTTGCCCTATATGATAAGAAGTGGATAGTTTGTGAAGAGCTGCCTCTGAAGAACAGCCAAGATCAAGTTGAGAACTTGTGGTTAAAATCAGGAATCAATAACAAACATCAGGTGATCAGGGTCAACACAGGGTGCCTGATCAAGGGGATCCTGTTGACGAGGCCTTCTTGCTTCAGCTGCAAGAAATGTCATGCTCACAGGCTCTCATCCTGATGGAGGATTTCTATCACCCCAATGTCTGCTGGTAAAGAAACACCATGGGCTGCAAGAAATCCAGGAGACTCCTGGAGTGCGTTAGAACAACATTCTGGTCCAGGTATTGGACAGACTGACCAGAGGTGGTGCATTGCTGGACCTAGTGCTCACTAATGTAGAAGAGATCATTAAAGAGGTTAACACTGGAGGCAGCCTGGGCAGTAGCAACCATGCTCTGGTTGAGTTTGTGATCTCAAGGAATATGGGCATGGCAAAGATCAGACTCAGAACCATGAACTTCAGGAGAATTGAACTTCCAACTCTTTAAGGAATTATTGAATGAGATCCTCCAGGAAACTGTCCTTAGGGACAAAGGAAAGGAACAGAAATGACAGCTCTTTTAGGGTCATCTTTCTGAGAACACAAGAGCTCTCCATCACCCGGCATAAGAAATCAAGTAGAGGAGGCAGGAAATCAGCATGGCTCAACTAGGACCTGCTGGTCAAAGTGAGGGAAAAGAGGGAAAAGTACAGGCAGTAGAAACAGAGATGTGTGGCCTGGGAAGAATACCAGTGCTCTTCAACACCCTTATCAATGACCAAGACAATAAAATTTGGGGCAGCCTCAGCAAGTTTGCTGCTGACACCAAGCTGAGTGGTGCAGTTGATGCCCCTGAAGGAAGGGATGCCATCCAGAGGGACCTGGACAGGCTGGAAAAGTGGGCCCACGAGAACCTGGTGAGGTTCAACAAGGCCAAGTGCAAGGTGATGCACTTGGATTGGGGCAATCCCAGATGTGTCCGTAATGGGAGAAGGACTCCTTGAGATCTGAGCTGCAGAGAAAGACTTGGGGATTCTGGTGGATGAAAAGTTGACATGAGTCAGTATTGTGCTTTGGCATCCCAGAAGGCCGATGGCATTCTGGGCTGCATAAAAACAAGGGTGGCTAGCAGGGTGAGGGAGGGGATTGTCCCCTCTCTGCTCTGCCCTTGTGAGGCCTTATCTGGAGTCCTGCACCCAGGCCTGGGGCCTCCAGCACAAGAAAGATGTGGAGCTGTTGGGGCAGGTCCTAAGGAGGCCATGAGGATGCTCCAAGGCTGGAGCACCTCTGCTACAAAGAAAGGCTGAGTGATCTGGGCTAGTTCAGCCTGGAGAAGACTCTGGTGAGACCTGTGGCCTTCTAATGTCCAAAGGGAGCATATAAACAGGAGGAAGAGTGACTTTTTACACAGTTTGGCAATGATAAGACAAAAGGAAATGGTTTCACGCTAAAGAAGGGGAGATTTAGATTAGATATTAGGAGGAAATTCATTACTCTGGGCAAAGGCTGCCGAGAGAAGTTGTAGATGCCCCATCCCTGGAGGTGTTCAAGGCCATGTTCTTTGTGTCCTTGGTCAGCTTGTTCTAATGGGTGGAAACCCTGAATATGGCAGGGTGGTTGGAACCAAATGATCTTTAAGGTCCCTTCTAACCCAAGCCGTTCTGTGATTGTATGATTCTATACAGCATTTAGTATTTTCCTCCTGATCACAAGATCTATATTGCAGACCAGGACTCTATCTCGCAACCTTTAGTCTCCAGGAATTCTGTTCTCCACTGAGGTGATCAGTTCATTTGGGCTTCAAATGGAGAGCCCATGAACAGAGAAAAATATTCAAAACCATCATGGCCTATTTCAAATTTCCTTGTGTTTTTGGTCTCAGTACTAGAATAGTGCAAAGATTGTTATCTGTATTCCTTAGACATACACTGAGTATAGAGTTTTTTGTTTAGGACCAAATAATCACTTCTACTGTGTTGTTTTTCATATGTGTAGCACACGTATAGAAGAACTTGTGTAATTGCTTTGATTTTCTTGTTGCACATAATTTAAATAGAACCTTGTTTTACATTTCTCACCAGTTTCCCTTGCCTGATCTATCCCTTAGCTGAGAACATAAAACTTAGCACTTTTAAGTACATTGGAAACATCATCCCAAACTGGGAAGTATTCATCAAAGTCGTTGATTTTTGTAGTTGGTCAGTTGTTCAAATATATTATTTGGAAACATACAAAAGGAGAGAAAGGATATTCTTTGTAAGGTTTCAGACAAAATTTATGTAGTCTGTTTTTTAAACAGAGGGAAGGCAGAGGAAGGATGGGGTTGTGATGGCAAACATGAGGTTAAAATTAAATTTCCGAATTTCTAAATGTAGCTGAAATATTTCAGAAAAGAAGATATGACAAAATGAAGAAATCGTTGGGCCATTAGTGATCTGGCAGCTCAGATCCAAGCAGAAAGGTTTGGAGGAAAGAGCAGCAACATAGTGGATGGTGGCAGACCCTAGGAGGATTGAAGGAGAGTTTAGCATGTCACCCAAATCTCCCTTGCATTCAGTCTTTCCTTCAGATTGGTAGGTCCACAGGGACTTTGGAGTTTTTTCCTATCTTCAGATCTGGCTGTGATTTGCACTATTACCTAGGGAAAGGAGAACACAATATACAAGTTATACATTCTCAAAAAAAACAACCTTTCTATATTTCTGTTGCCCTGTTTGTTTCAAATAACTTCAGTTTGAAAAAAATATTTTGCACTCCCTTATATTTCAGGTGGAGGGCTCACCTATACCAGATATCTACTCACCTTCAAAACTTCAGCATACTATGCACTTCCTTCCATACTGCCTTCAGTCTTTCCTACTTCTTTACACCTTGTAGTCTAATGCTTTAAAATTAAATACTCAAAGCATGCAAAAATTTCTCTAATTTATTAAATTTCTCATTATCCAGTAAATAAAGACATCTGGTGGCAGAATATTTTTTTACTTGTCACAGTTTTTACCCTATAAAACTTGACATAATTGAGGCAGCACACTTTGCATGTTACTGATAAATTGTTATGATTTCTGAAGCCTTAGATGAATAATTATTAAAACCAGAAATCCTTGAAAAAAATATTTCTCTGGTCAAGGTACACATATTCAGTATTTTTTTTTTTTTTTTTTTTTTTAAAGTGAAACTACAGCTATTGGGTCTATTATTTTGCCTGTGTACCTGCTTCCTTGAAGCATTCTGGGAAAAAATGAAAAGTAATTGTGTACCCCTGACTCTACATTAGCAATCTTCTTCCCCTGATCATATCCTCTAAGGAAGATATTATACCAAAATGATGAGAACTTTTTCTTATTTTACATTTCAATTTAAACACAACATAGTTTACATAAACTGAGGTGGACTTCCTGAGACACACTCAGGTATGATATTAAAGCTAGTTTGGAAGAAATCGCTGTCAGAAATCTCACCACCAAGATTCATCTAGCTGAATTTTCCTCCTACTGCTTTGTACTGGGTTTATGACTAGGGCCAACGGCACTCACTGACAGTGTCTGAGACAAGACTATTCTGGCACAATTATCTATAATAAATATGGTTAATGCTGTTTTTTGTTTTTTGTTTTGTTTTTTTTTTTCACAAAAGTCACAAGGATCCTGGGAGTAATATATAGGTCAAAAAATAATAATTTGAGATTCATAAATATATCTTCAGAATGGACAGGATCCGATCATGATAATTAAATTTGATTTCTTTCACGTCACACAACAGTAATTCCCATATCAACCCCATAATTTCTTGTTGAATTGGAAATTTCCTTTCTTCCAGGATTTAACAGGCTGTGTTTTCAGCAAGCTAGTGATTAGCTAAGCAAGCAAATAGATTTAAAAATTAGAATGATGCTAACGGGCAAGTGACATTGAAAACAGCAGACAACATTAAGCAATGCTGATAGTATTGACAATGTGAGCAAAAGCATTCAAATTTGCCACTGAAGAAGAGCAATCTTTCAAACTTTACTAATATTAACTTATAAATTGCACTCAAATAATTTATATAGTGGCAATTACTCACTGTATATAAGGAAGAAAAATAAAAAAGAGGGGGATGGGGAGAGACAAATGCATTTTATTGGTTAAAACATATTTAACACAACAAAGTTCATTGCTGATGTTCCTGCCTTTGTTAAGATGAGCAGACGCTTGTTCTCAATGCTTCTGTTTTGCAGACGCCTGCTGATGACAGAAAACAGCCGTCAGTTACTGAAGGTGGCAGAAGCATACCCAAATGCCAATATCTTTATTGTTGCTTAAATGTAGCTAAAATAAAAATAAATTCAAAAAATGTATGTATAGCATACAACAGAATCATCCCCCAGTATGGCAAATAATTATGGTCCCATCCAACATATGCTAGTCATCAAATGACATGTACATTATGAGGGTGTATAATGTAGAAATAAATATGTACTACATAGCATTAAGTACCTACAGCTTCATAGATGCCTATAAATAGTTATGACACTACAACTAGGTAAATTATATGTAGATTTGTTTAAATTACTTCTTAGATAAAATTTACATCAAGTCACTTAAAGCTCTCAAAATATCTTGAAAAGTGAAGGGGAAGCATAACTTGATACAGTACTTATGGCATCAGTATATCTGACCAGAAAATCTTTCTGTCCTCACTTCTGTGTGCATGAAGGACAACAGACAGCTATGTCCTGAACGATCTGACTGTGAGACAGAAGTATGTTTGAACTGTGATGATGATCTCCTAGAGACAGGTACATGGAGAACAGGATGCAAAGAGACAATATGACATGAGCTGTCTCTTTATTTTCTTTTACTCTTTCACTGGTTCGTAGCTGTTGCTTAATATTATATTTAATTTTAAATATAGTAATAGACCTGCATCAAAGTGCTCTTACCAGTAACACTTATTAATTTTTGTAAGTGAATAAGCCAATTTTGCCTGAAAGTAGCTTATTAGTTGTTGTTAGAAAGCTCTCAATAAACTGATTTGTGTCGATCTTCTTGAGTCTTGGATGACTCCTTTGCTAGTGTGACCCCTGCTGCCAGGGGAGGCCCAACTCTGGAGACAGAAGAAGATTCACCTCCTTCGAAACCCTCAGAGTGAGATGCTCTACTGGCATCATGCCACTGAATGGGATGAGACATCCACCTGCTGTGTGGTACTTTCTATTTGTTATATTCCATTCTAGGCATGAAGTTTAGTCATAAATAAATAGGTCATACCGAGTTTCCTTGCATTTAACGTATGTCTTAAATTACCTTAAATTACTGCGGTGTTGTTGGAATGCAAAAACAGGTAAACAGGTAGCTTATGGAAAATTAGAGGGAAAAAATATTGAAGTAGAGTACGCAGGTTAAAGTGTCAGAATAGTCAGGTCCTAAAGGAGATGGTTAACTCTCAGCATTAAAACAAAATATATAAAAACATCATACACATCATATACCATATCCAAAG